>JARBWI010000141.1:0-248591 GCA_037576405.1 Campoplex capitator
TTCGTGAAAAAACGAGTTTTTATCACGAAATTCAATGTTATAAGCCGAAATTCATATCTTGGTGAAAAATCGAAATTCTCTCATTATTTTCAGTCTTAAATGGGCAAAACAAACTGAAGTAGCAGAAAAAAAATCCTCATTGCCCTTTAGACAAGCCTCGGCAACGTTTCTTCACTTCCAATTTCGTGAAAAAACGAGTTTTTATCACGAAAATCAATGTTATAAGCCGAAATTCACATCTTGGTGAAAAATCGAAATTCTCTCATTATTTTCAGTCTTAAATGGGCAAAACAAACTGAAGTAGCAGAAAAAAAATCCTCATTGCCCTTTAGACAAGCCTCGGCAACGTTTCTTCACTTCCAATTTCGTGAAAAAACGAGTTTTTATCACGAAATTCAATGTTATAAGCCGAAATTCATATCTTGGTGAAAAATCGGAATTCTCTCATTATTTTCAGTCTTAAATGGGCAAAACAAACTGAAGTAGCAGAAAAAAAATCCTCATTGCCCTTGACACAAGCCTCGGCAACGTTTCTTCACTTCCAATTTCGTGAAAAAACGAGTTTTTATCACGAAAATCAATGTTATAAGCCGAAATTCACATCTTGGTGAAAAATCGGAATCCTCTCAAGATTTTCAGTCTTACATGGGCAAAACAAACTGAAGTAGCAGAAAAAAAATCCTCATTGCCCTTTAGACAAGCCTCGGCAACGTTTCTTCACTTCCAATTTCGTGAAAAAACGAGTTTTTATCACGAAATTCAATGTTATAAGCCGAAATTCATATCTTGGTGAAAAATCGGAATTCTCTCATTATTTTCAGTCTTAATGGGCAAAACAAACTGAAGTAGCAGGAAAAAAATCCTCATTGCCCTTTAGACAAGCCTCGGCAACGTTTCTTCACTTCGAATTTCGTGAAAAAACGAGTTTTTATCACGAAATTCAATGTTATAAGCCGAAATTCATATCTTGGTGAAAAATCGGAATTCTCTCATTCAAGATTTTCAGTCTTTAATGGGCAAAACAAACTGAAGTAGCAGAAAAAAAATCCTCATTGCCCTTGACACAAGCCTCGGCAACGTTTCTTCACTTCCAATTTCGTGAAAAAACGAGTTTTTATCACGAAATTCAATGTTATAAGCCGAAATTCATATCTTGGTGAAAAATCGGAATTCTCTCATTATTTTCAGTCTCAAATGGGCAAAACAAACTGAAGTAGCAGAAAAAAAATCCTCATTGCCCTTGAGACAAGCCTCGGCAACGTTTCTTCACTTCCAATTTCGTGAAAAAACGAGTTTTTATCACGAAATTCAATGTTATAAGCCGAAATTCATATCCCGGTCAAAAATCGAAATCCTCTCAAGATTTTCAGTCTTAAATGGGCAAAACAAACTGAAGTAGCAGAAAAAAAATCCTCATTGCCCTTGACACAAGCCTCGGCAACGTTTCTTCACTTCCAATTTCGTGAAAAAACGAGTTTTTATCACGAAATTCAATGTTATAAGCCGAAATTCATATCCCGGTCAAAAATCGAAATCCTCTCAAGATTTTCAGTCTTAAATGGGCAAAACAAACTGAAATAGCAGAAAAAAAATCCTCATTGCCCTTTAGACAAGCCTCGGCAACGTTTCTTCACTTCTAATTTCGTGAAAAAACGAGTTTTTATCACGAAAATCAATGTTATAAGCCGAAATTCATATCCCGGTCAAAAATCGAAATCCTCTCAAGATTTTCAGTCTTAAATGGGCAAAACAAACTGAAATAGCAGAAAAAAAATCCTCATTGCCCTTTAGACAAGCCTCGGCAACGTTTCTTCACTTCTAATTTCGTGAAAAAACGAGTTTTTATCACGAAATTCAATGTTATAAGCCGAAATTCATATCTTGGTGAAAAATCGAAATTCTCTCATTATTTTCAGTCTCAAATGGGCAAAACAAACTGAAGTAACAGGAAAAAAATCCTCATTGCCCTTTAGACAAGCCTCGGCAACGTTTCTTCACTTCCAATTTCGTGAAAAAACGAGTTTTTATCACGAAAATCAATGTTATAAGCCGAAATTCATATCCCGGTTAAAAATCGAAATCCTCTCAAGATTTTCAGTCTCAAATGGGCAAAACAAACTGAAGTAGCAGAAAAAAAATCCTCATTGCCCTTTAGACAAGCCTCGGCAACGTTTCTTCACTTCGAATTTCGTGAAAAAACGAGTTTTTATCACGAAATTCAATGTTATAAGCCGAAATTCATATCTTGGTGAAAAATCGAAATTCTCTCATTGATTTTCAGTCTTTAATGGGCAAAACAAACTGAAGTAGCAGAAAAAAAATCCTCATTGCCCTTGACACAAGCCTCGGCAACGTTTCATCACTTCCAATTTCGTGAAAAAACGAGTTTTTATCACGAAAATCAATGTTATAAGCCGAAATTCACATCTTGGTGAAAAATCGGAATTCTCTCATTATTTTCAGTCTCAAATGGGCAAAACAAACTGAAGTAACAGGAAAAAAATCCTCATTGCCCTTTAGACAAGCCTCGGCAACGTTTCTTCACTTCGAATTTCGTGAAAAAACGAGTTTTTATCACGAAATTCAATGTTATAAGCCGAAATTCATATCTTGGTGAAAAATCGAAATTCTCTCATTATTTTCAGTCTCAAATGGGCAAAACAAACTGAAGTAACAGAAAAAAAATCCTCATTGCCCTTTAGACAAGCCTCGGCAACGTTTCTTCACTTCTAATTTCGTGAAAAAACGAGTTTTTATCACGAAATTCAATGTTATAAGCCGAAATTCATATCTTGGTGAAAAATCGAAATTCTCTCATTATTTTCAGTCTTAAATGGGCAAAACAAACTGAAGTAGCAGAAAAAAAATCCTCATTGCCCTTGACACAAGCCTCGGCAACGTTTCTTCACTTCCAATTTCGTGAAAAAACGAGTTTTTATCACGAAAATCAATGTTATAAGCCGAAATTCATATCTTGGTGAAAAATCGAAATCCTCTCAAGATTTTCAGTCTTAAATGGGCAAAACAAACTGAAGTAGCAGAAAAAAAATCCTCATTGCCCTTTAGACAAGCCTCGGCAACGTTTCTTCACTTCGAATTTCGTGAAAAAACGAGTTTTTATCACGAAATTCAATGTTATAAGCCGAAATTCATATCTTGGTGAAAAATCGAAATTCTCTCATTATTTTCAGTCTTTAATGGGCAAAACAAACTGAAGTAACAGAAAAAAAATCCTCATTGCCCTTTAGACAAGCCTCGGCAACGTTTCTTCACTTCCAATTTCGTGAAAAAACGAGTTTTTATCACGAAATTCAATGTTATAAGCCGAAATTCATATCCCGGTTAAAAATCGAAATCCTCTCAAGATTTTCAGTCTTACATGGGCAAAACAAACTGAAGTAGCAGAAAAAAAATCCTCATTGCCCTTGACACAAGCCTCGGCAACGTTTCTTCACTTCCAATTTCGTGAAAAAACGAGTTTTTATCACGAAAATCAATGTTATAAGCCGAAATTCACATCTTGGTGAAAAATCGAAATCCTCTCAAGATTTTCAGTCTTAAATGGGCAAAACAAACTGAAGTAGCAGAAAAAAAATCCTCATTGCCCTTGACACAAGCCTCGGCAACGTTTCTTCACTTCCAATTTCGTGAAAAAACGAGTTTTTATCACGAAAATCAATGTTATAAGCCGAAATTCATATCTTGGTGAAAAATCGGAATTCTCTCATTATTTTCAGTCTCAAATGGGCAAAACAAACTGAAGTAACAGAAAAAAAATCCTCATTGCCCTTTAGACAAGCCTCGGCAACGTTTCTTCACTTCGAATTTCGTGAAAAAACGAGTTTTTATCACGAAATTCAATGTTATAAGCCGAAATTCATATCCCGGTTAAAAATCGAAATCCTCTCAAGATTTTCAGTCTTACATGGGCAAAACAAACTGAAGTAGCAGAAAAAAAATCCTCATTGCCCTTGACACAAGCCTCGGCAACGTTCCTTCACTTCCAATTTCGTGAAAAAACGAGTTTTTATCACGAAATTCAATGTTATAAGCCGAAATTCACATCTTGGTGAAAAATCGAAATCCTCTCAAGATTTTCAGTCTTCAAATGGGCAAAACAAACTGAAGTAGCAGAAAAAAAATCCTCATTGCCCTTGACACAAGCCTCGGCAACGTTTCTTCACTTCCAATTTCGTGAAAAAACGAGTTTTTATCACGAAATTCAATGTTATAAGCCGAAATTCATATCTTGGTGAAAAATCGAAATTCTCTCATTATTTTCAGTCTTAAATGGGCAAAACAAACTGAAGTAGCAGAAAAAAAATCCTCATTGCCCTTGACACAAGCCTCGGCAACGTTTCATCACTTCCAATTTCGTGAAAAAACGAGTTTTTATCACGAAAATCAATGTTATAAGCCGAAATTCATATCCCGGTCAAAAATCGAAATCCTCTCAAGATTTTCAGTCTTAAATGGGCAAAACAAACTGAAGTAGCAGAAAAAAAATCCTCATTGCCCTTGACACAAGCCTCGGCAACGTTTCTTCACTTCCAATTTCGTGAAAAAACGAGTTTTTATCACGAAATTCAATGTTATAAGCCGAAATTCATATCTTGGTGAAAAATCGAGAATTCTCTCATTATTTTCAGTCTTAAATGGGCAAAACAAACTGAAGTAGCAGAAAAAAAATCCTCATTGCCCTTGACACAAGCCTCGGCAACGTTTCTTCACTTCCAATTTCGTGAAAAAACGAGTTTTTATCACGAAATTCAATGTTATAAGCCGAAATTCATATCCCGGTCGAAAAATCGAAATCCTCTCAAGATTTTCAGTCTTAAATGGGCAAAACAAACTGAAATAGCAGAAAAAAAATCCTCATTGCCCTTTAGACAAGCCTCGGCAACGTTTCTTCACTTCCAATTTCGTGAAAAAACGAGTTTTTATCACGAAATTCAATGTTATAAGCCGAAATTCATATCTTGGTGAAAAATCGGAATTCTCTCATTATTTTCAGTCTTAAATGGGCAAAACAAACTGAAGTAGCAGGAAAAAAATCCTCATTGCCCTTTAGACAAGCCTCGGCAACGTTTCTTCACTTCCAATTTCGTGAAAAAACGAGTTTTTATCACGAAAATCAATGTTATAAGCCGAAATTCACATCTTGGTGAAAAATCGGAATTCTCTCATTATTTTCAGTCTCAAATGGGCAAAACAAACTGAAGTAGCAGGAAAAAAATCCTCATTGCCCTTTAAACAAGCCTCGGCAACGTTTCTTCACTTCCAATTTCGTGAAAAAACGAGTTTTTATCACGAAATTCAATGTTATAAGCCGAAATTCACATCCCGGTGAAAAATCGAAATCCTCTCAAGATTTTCAGTCTTAAATGGGCAAAACAAACTGAAGTAGCAGAAAAAAAATCCTCATTGCCCTTGACACAAGCCTCGGCAACGTTTCTTCACTTCCAATTTCGTGAAAAAACGAGTTTTTATCACGAAATTCAATGTTATAAGCCGAAATTCATATCTTGGTGAAAAATCGAAATTCTCTCATTATTTTCAGTCTTAATGGGCAAAACAAACTGAAGTAGCAGAAAAAAAATCCTCATTGCCCTTGACACAAGCCTCGGCAACGTTTCTTCACTTCTAATTTCGTGAAAAAACGAGTTTTTATCACGAAATTCAATGTTATAAGCCGAAATTCATATCCCGGTCGAAAATCGAAATCCTCTCAAGATTTTCAGTCTTAAATGGGCAAAACAAACTGAAATAGCAGAAAAAAAATCCTCATTGCCCTTTAGACAAGCCTCGGCAACGTTTCTTCACTTCGAATTTCGTGAAAAAACGAGTTTTTATCACGAAATTCAATGTTATAAGCCGAAATTCATATCTTGGTGAAAAATCGAAATTCTCTCATTATTTTCAGTCTCAAATGGGCAAAACAAACTGAAGTAGCAGAAAAAAAATCCTCATTGCCCTTTAGACAAGCCTCGGCAACGTTTCTTCACTTCTAATTTCGTGAAAAAACGAGTTTTTATCACGAAATTCAATGTTATAAGCCGAAATTCATATCCCGGTCGAAAATCGAAATCCTCTCAAGATTTTCAGTCTTAAATGGGCAAAACAAACTGAAATAGCAGAAAAAAAATCCTCATTGCCCTTTAGACAAGCCTCGGCAACGTTTCTTCACTTCTAATTTCGTGAAAAAACGAGTTTTTATCACGAAATTCAATGTTATAAGCCGAAATTCATATCCCGGTGAAAAATCGAAATCCTCTCAAGATTTTCAGTCTTACATGGGCAAAACAAACTGAAGTAGCAGAAAAAAAATCCTCATTGCCCTTGACACAAGCCTCGGCAACGTTTCTTCACTTCCAATTTCGTGAAAAAACGAGTTTTTATCACGAAAATCAATGTTATAAGCCGAAATTCACATCTTGGTGAAAAATCGGAATTCTCTCATTATTTTCAGTCTCAAATGGGCAAAACAAACTGAAGTAACAGGAAAAAAATCCTCATTGCCCTTTAGACAAGCCTCGGCAACGTTTCTTCACTTCTAATTTCGTGAAAAAACGAGTTTTTATCACGAAATTCAATGTTATAAGCCGAAATTCATATCTTGGTGAAAAATCGAAATTCTCTCATTATTTTCAGTCTTAAATGGGCAAAACAAACTGAAGTAGCAGAAAAAAAATCCTCATTGCCCTTGACACAAGCCTCGGCAACGTTTCATCACTTCCAATTTCGTGAAAAAACGAGTTTTTATCACGAAAATCAATGTTATAAGCCGAAATTCATATCCCGGTTAAAAATCGAAATCCTCTCAAGATTTTCAGTCTTACATGGGCAAAACAAACTGAAGTAGCAGAAAAAAAATCCTCATTGCCCTTGACACAAGCCTCGGCAACGTTCCTTCACTTCCAATTTCGTGAAAAAACGAGTTTTTATCACGAAAATCAATGTTATAAGCCGAAATTCACATCTTGGTGAAAAATCGGAATTCTCTCATTGATTTTCAGTCTTAAATGGGCAAAACAAACTGAAGTTGCAGAAAAAAAATCCTCATTGCCCTTGAGACAAGCCTCGGCAACGTTCCTTCACTTCCAATTTCGTGAAAAAACGAGTTTTTATCACGAAAATCAATGTTATAAGCCGAAATTCACATCTTGGTGAAAAATCGGAATTCTCTCATTATTTTCAGTCTCAAATGGGCAAAACAAACTGAAGAAACAGGAAAAAAATCCTCATTGCCCTTTAGACAAGCCTCGGCAACGTTTCTTCACTTCGAATTTCGTGAAAAAACGAGTTTTTATCACGAAATTCAATGTTATAAGCCGAAATTCATATCTTGGTGAAAAATCGAAATTCTCTCATTATTTTCAGTCTTTAATGGGCAAAACAAACTGAAGTAACAGGAAAAAAATCCTCATTGCCCTTTAGACAAGCCTCGGCAACGTTTCTTCACTTCTAATTTCGTGAAAAAACGAGTTTTTATCACGAAATTCAATGTTATAAGCCGAAATTCATATCTTGGTGAAAAATCGAAATTCTCTCATTATTTTCAGTCTTAAATGGGCAAAACAAACTGAAGTAGCAGAAAAAAAATCCTCATTGCCCTTGACACAAGCCTCGGCAACGTTTCATCACTTCCAATTTCGTGAAAAAACGAGTTTTTATCACGAAAATCAATGTTATAAGCCGAAATTCATATATGATATTAAAAAAATCCAAAACGCCGCTTAGAAGAATTCAAAAAAAGTTACAAAATAAGTTGAGATCTGTTGAAATATACGTGGCCAAATACGGGAAGCTTTACTGCGTTTCAATAAATTTCCAAAGACGGTTTGATGTTTATAGAAAAAATAATCAAGTTTGGAAATTCAACTATGTCACCAACCAAATTGCAAACGTAAAAAAATAAGATCGTAAAAAAATTCTGAACGAAGTACTTGGCGAATTCTTGATCATGATCTATACACTACGCTTATTTCATGGAAAAATCCTCGCCAAGTACTTCGTTCAGAATTTTTTTACGATCTTATTTTTTTACGTTTGCAATTTGGTTGGTGACATAGTTGAATTTCCAAACTTGATTATTTTTTCTATAAACATCAAACCGTCTTTGGAAATTTATTGAAACGCAGTAAAGCTTCCCGTATTTGGCCACGTATATTTCAACAGATCTCAACTTATTTTGTAACTTTTTTTGAATTCTTCTAAGCGGCGTTTTGGATTTTTTTAATATCATAGGGAAACAAGGGACCACCAATGTACTTGTCCACGTTTTTTTCCCCGTGAGGGGATTTTTGCGATTATATCACTTCTTTTTTCTAAAATTCTTAAATATTTTGGTTCATATAAACTCCTATGGAGACTGTATATAATTACAATCCGCACTTTTAGCTTGTGAATATAACCCATAACTGTTGATTTTATTTTGCATTTTTATATTTTGTAGATGAATATGTTCACTGCGAGATTTGAATACACAGGATCACAAAAAAAAATGCTTACCAGTCTGTTCAAAAGTTTATACTGAGATCATTATTTTTCACAATTTATCCAATTTACTCGCTAATCTCGCACTTTATCATTACAGAACTTCACTCAGAATCTCCGTTGAGTATTTTTATTAAATCCATTAATCGAAATTTTTCGGACGTCCTGCACTTGATTATGTCAAAACTCCGTTAATAACCGTTGTAGATGTCATACACTACGCTTACACGGCACTCTTATTCCGATTTGGTTATAATGGGGTGTATATACATATATATCGGGCATAATAAACCCGATTAATTAATCCGGAATAAGAGTTCCGTGTGAACGTAGTAGTCATTGCTCTCTCTCTCTCTCTCTCTCTCTCTCTCTCTCTCTCTCTCTCTCTCCAGCTGTCACTGGAGACTGACTTTGATGAAAATGTGTCTTGAGGCGTGCGATGAGGCCTATCATGGTGTTGTATACAGACACGTCAAATTCTTGAATGTGTTGGTAACTTTTGCATAATCTTGAGCCCGTGCAAAGTTTTTTCTCAGCAATTACGCGACCGATCATGCTGATTTTGGGCGCAATCGAAAAAGAATTTCTTAATTAGCTAAAAGTTCAATTTTTGAGTTCCTCAATTGCTTCTGTGCTTCGTAATTCAATAAAATGACATGCCAATTTTACCCCCACCACCGCGAAAAGTTTTGTTTCGAGAAAGTATAGTCTCGGCGAGCCTCGGGCCAGCAGACGACAGGGCTGTCAATGTACTTGTCCCGAGACTCTACCGAGTCTCTTGATCCCGGTCAAAAATCGAAATCCTCTCAAGATTTTCAGTCTTAAATGGGCAAAACAAACTGAAATAGCAGAAAAAAAATCCTCATTGCCCTTTAGACAAGCCTCGGCAACGTTTCTTCACTTCGAATTTCGTGAAAAAACGAGTTTTTATCACGAAATTCAATGTTATAAGCCGAAATTCATATCTTGGTGAAAAATCGAAATTCTCTCATTATTTTCAGTCTTTAATGGGCAAAACAAACTGAAGTAACAGGAAAAAATCCTCATTGCCCTTTAGACAAGCCTCGGCACCGTTTCTTCACTTCCAATTTCGTGAAAAAACGAGATTTTATCACGAAATTCAATGTTATAAGCCGAAATTCATATCCCGGTTAAAAATCGAAATCCTCTCAAGATTTTCAGTCTTACATGGGCAAAACAAACTGAAGTAGCAGAAAAAAAATCCTCATTGCCCTTGACACAAGCCTCGGCAACGTTCCTTCACTTCCAATTTCGTGAAAAAACGAGTTTTTATCACGAAAATCAATGTTATAAGCCGAAATTCACATCTTGGTGAAAAATCGAAATCCTCTCAAGATTTTCAGTCTTAAATGGGCAAAACAAACTGAAATAGCAGAAAAAAAATCCTCATTGCCCTTTAGACAAGCCTCGGCAACGTTTCTTCACTTCGAATTTCGTGAAAAAACGAGTTTTTATCACGAAATTCAATGTTATAAGCCGAAATTCATATCTTGGTGAAAAATCGAAATTCTCTCATTATTTTCAGTCTTTAATGGGCAAAACAAACTGAAGTAGCAGAAAAAAAATCCTCATTGCCCTTGACACAAGCCTCGACAACGTTTCATCACTTCCAATTTCGTGAAAAAACGAGTTTTTATCACGAAAATCAATGTTATAAGCCGAAATTCACATCTTGGTGAAAAATCGGAATTCTCTCATTATTTTCAGTCTCAAATGGGCAAAACAAACTGAAGTAACAAGAAAAAAATCCTCATTGCCCTTTAGACAAGCCTCGGCAACGTTTCTTCACTTCCAATTTCGTGAAAAAACGAGTTTTTATCACGAAATTCAATGTTATAAGCCGAAATTCATATCCCGGTTAAAAATCGAAATCCTCTCAAGATTTTCAGTCTTACATGGGCAAAACAAACTGAAGTAGCAGAAAAAAAATCCTCATTGCCCTTGACACAAGCCTCGGCAACGTTCCTTCACTTCCAATTTCGTGAAAAAACGAGTTTTTATCACGAATAATTCAATGTTATAAGCCGAAATTCACATCTTGGTGAAAAATCGGAATCCTGTCAAGATTTTCAGTCTCAAATGGGCAAAACAAACTGAAGTAGCAGAAAAAAAATCCTCATTGCCCTTGACACAAGCCTCGGCAACGTTTCTTCACTTCCAATTTCGTGAAAAAACGAGTTTTTATCACGAAATTCAATGTTATAAGCCGAAATTCATATCTTGGTGAAAAATCGAAATTCTCTCATTATTTTCAGTCTTAAATGGGCAAAACAAACTGAAGTAGCAGAAAAAAAATCCTCATTGCCCTTGACACAAGCCTCGGCAACGTTTCATCACTTCCAATTTCGTGAAAAAACGAGTTTTTATCACGAAAATCAATGTTATAAGCCGAAATTCATATCCCGGTCAAAAATCGAAATCCTCTCAAGATTTTCAGTCTTAAATGGGCAAAACAAACTGAAGTAGCAGAAAAAAAATCCTCATTGCCCTTGACACAAGCCTCGGCAACGTTTCTTCACTTCCAATTTCGTGAAAAAACGAGTTTTTATCACGAAATTCAATGTTATAAGCCGAAATTCATATCTTGGTGAAAAATCGAAATCCTCTCAAGATTTTCAGTCTTACATGGGCAAAACAAACTGAAGTAGCAGAAAAAAAATCCTCATTGCCATTGACACAAGCCTCGGCAACGTTTCTTCACTTCTAATTTCGTGAAAAAACGAGTTTTTATCACGAAATTCAATGTTATAAGCCGAAATTCATATCCCGGTCGAAAATCGAAATCCTCTCAAGATTTTAAGTCTTAAAGGGGCAAAACAAACTGAAATAGCAGAAAAAAAATCCTCATTGCCCTTTAGACAAGCCTCGGCAACGTTTCTTCACTTCGAATTTCGTGAAAAAACGAGTTTTTATCACGAAATTCAATGTTATAAGCCGAAATTCATATCTTGGTGAAAAATCGGAATTCTCTCATTATTTTCAGTCTTACATGGGCAAAACAAACTGAAGTAGCAGGAAAAAAATCCTCATTGCCCTTGACACAAGCCTCGGCAACGTTTCTTCACTTCCAATTTCGTGAAAAAACGAGTTTTTATCACGAAAATCAATGTTATAAGCCGAAATTCACATCTTGGTGAAAAATCGGAATTCTCTCATTATTTTCGGTCTCAAATGGGCAAAACAAACTGAATTAACAGGAAAAAAATCCTCATTGCCGTTTAAACAAGCCTCGGCAACGTTTCTTCACTTCCAATTTCGTGAAAAAACGAGTTTTTATCAAGAAATTCAATGTTATAAGCCGAAATTCACATCCCGGTCGAAAATCGAAATCCTCTCAAGATTTTCAGTCTTACATGGGCAAAACAAACTGAAGTAGCAGAAATAAAATCCTCATTGCCCTTGACACAAGCCTCGGCAACGTTTCTTCACTTCCAATTTCGTGAAAAAACGAGTTTTTATCACGAAATTCAATGTTATAAGCCGAAATTCATATCTTGGTGAAAAATCGAAATCCTCTCAAGATTTTCAGTCTTACATGGGCAAAACAAACTGAAGTAGCAGAAAAAGAATCCTCATTGCCCTTGACACAAGCCTCGGCAACGTTTCTTCACTTCTAATTTCGTGAAAAAACGAGTTTTTATCACGAAATTCAATGTTATAAGCCGAAATTCATATCCCGGTCGAAAATCGAAATCCTCTCAAGATTTTAAGTCTTAAAGGGGCAAAACAAACTGAAATAGCAGAAAAAAAATCCTCATTGCCCTTTAGACAAGCCTCGGCAACGTTTCTTCACTTCGAATTTCGTGAAAAAACGAGTTTTTATCACGAAATTCAATGTTATAAGCCGAAATTCATATCTTGGTGAAAAATCGGAATTCTCTCATTATTTTCAGTCTCAAATGGGCAAAACAAACTGAAGTAGCAGAAAAAAAATCCTCATTGCCCTTTAGACAAGCCTCGGCAACGTTTCTTCACTTCTAATTTCGTGAAAAAACGAGTTTTTATCACGAAATTCAATGTTATAAGCCGAAATTCATATCTTGGTGAAAAATCGGAATACTCTCATTATTTTCAGTCTTACATGGGCAAAACAAACTGAAGTAGCAGAAAAAAAATCCTCATTGCCCTTGACACAAGCCTCGGCAACGTTTCTTCACTTCCAATTTCGTGAAAAAACGAGTTTTTATCACGAAATTCAATGTTATAAGCCGAAATTCATATCTTGGTAAAAAATCGAAATCCTCTCAAGATTTTCAGTCTTACATGGGCAAAACAAACTGAAGTAGCAGAAAAAGAATCCTCATTGCCCTTGACACAAGCCTCGGCAACGTTTCTTCACTTCTAATTTCGTGAAAAAACGAGTTTTTATCACGAAATTCAATGTTATAAGCCGAAATTCATATCCCGGTCGAAAATCGAAATCCTCTCAAGATTTTAAGTCTTAAAGGGGCAAAACAAACTGAAATAGCAGAAAAAAAATCCTCATTGCCCTTTAGACAAGCCTCGGCAACGTTTCTTCACTTCGAATTTCGTGAAAAAACGAGTTTTTATCACGAAATTCAATGTTATAAGCCGAAATTCATATCTTGGTGAAAAATCGGAATTCTCTCATTATTTTCAGTCTCAAATGGGCAAAACAAACTGAAGTAGCAGAAAAAAAATCCTCATTGCCCTTTAGACAAGCCTCGGCAACGTTTCTTCACTTCTAATTTCGTGAAAAAACGAGTTTTTATCACGAAATTCAATGTTATAAGCCGAAATTCATATCTTGGTGAAAAATCGGAATACTCTCATTATTTTCAGTCTTACATGGGCAAAACAAACTGAAGTAGCAGAAAAAAAATCCTCATTGCCATTGACACAAGCCTCGGCAACGTTTCTTCACTTCTAATTTCGTGAAAAAACGAGTTTTTATCACGAAATTCAATGTTATAAGCCGAAATTCATATCCCGGTCGAAAATCGAAATCCTCTCAAGATTTTGAGTCTTAAAGGGGCAAAACAAACTGAAATAGCAGAAAAAAAATCCTCATTGCCCTTTAGACAAGCCTCGGCAACGTTTCTTCACTTCCAATTTCGTGAAAAAACGAGTTTTTATCACGAAATTCAATGTTATAAGCCGAAATTCATATCTTGGTGAAAAATCGAAATCCTCTCAAGATTTTCAGTCTTACATGGGCAAAACAAACTGAAGTAGCAGAAAAAAAATCCTCATTGCCCTTGACACAAGCCTCGGCAACGTTTCTTCACTTCTAATTCCGTGAAAAAACGAGTTTTTATCACGAAATTCAATGTTATAAGCCGAAATTCATATCCCGGTCGAAAATCGAAATCCTCTCAAGATTTTAAGTCTTAAAGGGGCAAAACAAACTGAAATAGCAGAAAAAAAATCCTCATTGCCCTTTAGACAAGCCTCGGCAACGTTTCTTCACTTCTAATTTCGTGAAAAAACGAGTTTTTATCACGAAATTCAATGTTATAAGCCGAAATTCATATCTTGGTGAAAAATCGGAATTCTCTCATTATTTTCAGTCTTACATGGGCAAAACAAACTGAAGTAGCAGGAAAAAAATCCTCATTCCCCTTGACACAAGCCTCGGCAACGTTTCTTCACTTCCAATTTCGTGAAAAAACGAGTTTTTATCACGAAAATCAATGTTATAAGCCGAAATTCACATCTTGGTGAAAAATCGGAATTCTCTCATTATTTTCAGTCTCAAATGGGCAAAACAAACTGAATTAACAGGAAAAAAATCTTCATTGCCGTTTAGACAAGCCTCGGCAACGTTTCTTCACTTCCAATTTCGTGAAAAAACGAGTTTTTATCACGAAATTCAATGTTATAAGCCGAAATACATATCCCGGTCGAAAATCGAAATCCTCTCAAGATTTTCAGTCTTACATGGGCAAAACAAACTGAAGTAGCAGAAATAAAATCCTCATTGCCCTTGACACAAGCCTCGGCAACGTTTCTTCACTTCCAATTTCGTGAAAAAACGAGTTTTTATCACGAAAATCAATGTTATAAGCCGAAATTCACATCTTGGTGAAAAATCGGAATTCTCTCATTATTTTCAGTCTTACATGGGCAAAACAAACTGAAGTAGCAGAAAAAAAATCCTCATTGCCCTTGACACAAGCCTCGGCAACGTTTCTTCACTTCTAATTTCGTGAAAAAACGAGTTTTTATCACGAAATTCAATGTTATAAGCCGAAATTCATATCTTGGTGAAAAATCGAAATTCTCTCATTATTTTCAGTCTTTAATGGGCAAAACAAACTGAAGTAACAGGAAAAAAAATCCTCATTGCCCTTTAGACAAGCCTCGGCACCGTTTCTTCACTTCCAATTTCGTGAAAAAACGAGTTTTTATCACGAAATTCAATGTTATAAGCCGAAATTCATATCCCGGTTAAAAATCGAAATCCTCTCAAGATTTTCAGTCTTACATGGGCAAAACAAACTGAAGTAGCAGAAAAAAAATCCTCATTGCCCTTGACACAAGCCTCGGCAACGTTCCTTCACTTCCAATTTCGTGAAAAAACGAGTTTTTATCACGAAAATCAATGTTATAAGCCGAAATTCACATCTTGGTGAAAAATCGGAATTCTCTCATTGATTTCAGTCCTCAATGGGCAAAACAAACTGAAGTTGCAGAAAAAAAATCCTCATTGCCCTTGAGACAAGCCTCGGCAACGTTCCTTCACTTCCAATTCCGTGCAGAAATGAGATTTTTTCAGGAAATTGAATGTTCTAAGCCAAAATTCATATCTCAGCTAAAAATCGGAATTCTCCTATGACTTTTAGTCTCAAGTAGGCAAAAGAGACTATGGTAGCAGAAAAAATATCCTCATTACCCTGGAGATAAGCGAAGTCAACGGTTGTTTACTTTTAATTTCGTGCAAAACCGGGTTTTTATTCTTGATATATTGTTTTAAGATCGAAATTCTTCTATGATTTTTCTTATTGCCTCGGAGACAAGCCTCGGCAACGTTTTTTCACTTCCAATTTCTTGAAAAAACGAGTATTCGTCATTAATTTTTTTAATGTTCTAGGCCAAACTTCATATCTTGGCTTAAAATCGAAATGCTTTCTCGATTTTCAGTCTCAATTAAGCAAAACAAACTAAAGTAGCAGAATAGAAATCCTCATTGCATTGAAAAAGTAAATGAACAAGATAACGCTGCATTTTAATTTCTACTTGACTTCATACGAAAGTAGGTATAAATGCAAAAACAGCGTTATCTTGTTTTATTGAATTTTATGCCTTTCAATCGATTAAAATATACTTGTTGGGAATCCCAAATTTCCACATTTTTGGTCTCTATGCTTTATCGTCTACGATCGATACTCATCTGGGCAATCTGGATGAATCGTGGTCAAAACCGCATTATGACGTTTAATCAAATTTTTGCCACTCGAGTCCATATGACTAAATGTTACTATAATCTTTCGTCACTAACTGTCACTAATTGTCGGGAGTGAATAAAAATCGTACACGTGTTGAAATATCACATCAAATTTTTCACGGCTCCTCTTCAGGTCCCCGTGAAAAGTACGTTGCTCGAACTTTTCTTCCGGATTCTCGGTTCAACATACATAGAAGTTGAAATGAAACAAAAATCCAATATTGATAAACTATTATAACAAGACAATAAATGAATCCGAGCCGAATTTCTTTCTTCTCAAATATAGTAATGAGAAAATGGCTCAGAGACAATTCAGTCAATTCCCCTTGGAATTTTTCACATTTGGAAGTAGTGTGCGTCACGATTCTGGTTCAACAATAAAAAGAATACACGAACGCGGTATTCAGCGTTTTGTTGTACTCATCTCTGACAACTTAATTTTTTTTCTTTGCAGGTTTTTCTCACGTCGGGAGACATTTTTTGGATTTTCTTTCCTTTAGTTGCTACGTGCGCTACAACTTGAGCTGCTTCTAGCGCTGTATTAAAAGCTGCTTCCAGCACTATTCCAAAAGCTGCTTCTAGCGCTATAATAAAAGCTGCTCTTAGCGCTATTCCAAAAGCTGCTTCTAGCGCTATAATAAAAGCTGCTTCTAGCGCTATAATAAAAGCTGCTTCTAGCGCTGTATTAAAAGCTGCTTTCAGCGCTATTCCAACAGCTGCTTCTAGCGCTATAATAAGAGCTGCTCCTAGCGCTATAATAAAAGCTGCTTCTAGCGCTATAATAAAAGCTGTTACGTGCTGTTGCTTCCTTAAAAGCTACTGCACGCGTTGAACTGAAAGTTGCTATTGGGGGTGCTAAATATTCATCCTAATTATGAATATGAATGAACTGAAAACCAACGAAATGAATGAATTGAAAACCAAAGATCGAAATATTATAGCCAGAGGTGAGTGGCTTACCGAGGATCACATTGACACTTTTGGTCGCCTTTTAGCAGGACATTCCGATTCCGAATTTGTTATGCAAGGAACATGGAAAGTACAATTGCCGCATAATATTGATGTAGCGCACGCTGGTTGTAAATTTATTCAAATATTGCATAGCGCGGATGGTCCCAATAATGCAGGAGGGCATTGGGTGTGTTCATATTATGATACGCACTCCATTTTCATTTATGATTCTCTTAACAGGAAAAAATTGCATCAAAATCATAAAACATATCTTAAAGGTTTGTTTCCGAACTATCCGTTCGATCTGCGTCCCGTGAAATTCCCAGTCGTAACTAATCAACCAAATTCTAACGACTGCGGCGTTTTTGCTATCGCTTTCGCAACATCTCTTTTTTTCGGCGTAAAACCAGAAAATATTGAGTATGATGTTGAAAATATGCGTCAACATTTATTGAAAATGTTTGACACGGGAATAATCAGTCATTTTCCTCGCATAGTTAAACAAGGAGATTCTATTAAAATATGCTCATTAGAACAGTTAAAGAGACGAAAACATAAAGTATTGGATAATAAAATTCGACAACAAAAAATTAAGCACCCTCAAAATTCCCAAGTCGTAACCAAAGTTCCCGATTTTGTAAACGGTCATACAGTAAGTCAAAAGCAGACTTATATTGATGAAAACTATCCTCCGCATGAACATGTACTGCAAAACTGTCGAGTACTAGATTCGAGTCAAGTAAAAGAGGAAATAGCGTGTCCTTGTCACACTTCTATAGTTTCTGCTATACCGCAATTGATAGCGCCAGCAAAGTTAATTAATCTGAAATGTCCTATCATGGCCGAAATGAATAAATGCTCCAGCTACGAAAAATGTATACCTTCCAAAATTACAACTTTGATTGAGACTCAACGTGATACGATAAGAGAAACGAAGTTAGTTATTGGTTCTCAGAATATACAAAATCAAGAAAATTTGAATAAAAAAGAAAGAGCTCTAATCGAAATTAACATGAATAATCGTGGATATGACAAAAGGTGTAGAAATTTGATTACAAGTGATGTTGTGGTTGAGAATCATCAAGAACTTTTTAAACATTCGATTTTTCGTGGCATTCCACTTGAAAAAAACCAGGGCAAATCTACTGATCTCGGAAAAAATTGTCAAACTCTTATTCCCATCGATAGATCATTCGATAATCGGCGGAAACGAGCGAAACTTCTGCTTTCAGCTACAACTCGGCATATTGTAAAAAAAAATCTTCTGACGAATGATTGTAGAAAGCGAAAAATTTCTATTTCAATCGATGCGGTGCCTAACAACCCTGCAAAACGTCCAAAAGTTATAGCTTCAACTTCTATCAAATCCAATGCGAATAAAAAAAAATACCGGCAAATTCAAAAGCGCGTGGATATAAAACTAAAGTTACAAACGGCTAAATCATTATCCCGGAAGTATTACCGAATTCGTGAAACTAATGATACCATAAAAATGCTGACCACTAGAGGAGAGTACGTGAGTCGACTGATGAAAATATTACGTTTGCATTCGGTCGGTGAATGTCTCTTTGAAGCTGAGCGTATTATCAAATGGAATTTAAGATTTAGAGGTAAAAAAATTTTCACCCTCAGGCAAGCGCTGCAAAAGTTAAAACGCAGAGCTGAGATTTGCTTAACGCTTGAAGCAGCGGTATCGAATGGTGATATAAGTAGTCGAATAGTTGCACTATGCGGCTCTATTAGGAAACATACAGCACCGTCTGAACCTTACTACGAAGAAACTGCTTACGTTTATCCCCGAAAATTTACCGAGCCTATTGCTTTGAATGTCGAATCTAAAGCAATGAATGTGCTCCCGTTAATCGTCACAAAAAAGACTCGCCGTAGATATCGGGCATGGGGTTGTTCCGAGCATTGCAGAGCTCCGGAAGATATTGTTTTGATTAAGTTTGAAAAGTTCTTGACCATCATGCGTGATATATCTGTGCGCAGATTAAAAACAGTCTTACCTAAAATTCGCAAATGTACAGTGAAACACACTGACAATATGTTGGGTCATAGTCAAGCATGCTATATGCAGCCTTCTCTCTGCGAATCATTGTTGTTGTGTTTAGAATTCTTATCACCACATTTTCCACAAGTAAGGTTGATTAAGCGATTATTTTATACCGTATCAGCGTTACTACAAAAAGTTAAAGAGATTGATATTGCTTTGGATACGATGAATGTTAAAAATTTACAAAAATTTGCGGAAGAAGCAAAAGAAAATGCAACCCATTTCCAAACTACTGATGAAATATTATTGGACGAAGATGCCATACATCGCAAGTATTCCAACGCATTTCAATCGTTTCAGAAAAAAGCATTAAACCTGCCACGTTTTCCTTGCCTCTCGTGTCAAAGGCTTTATTGCTTGAACGATGGCAGGAAACTTGATAACTTACGCGTCGTTCCAGTGGGGCAGATTTGGGATGATTTGAAGCTCTTCACTGCCAGTCACAAAGACTGTGATTCAGATTACATCTGTCAGTATTGTTTAACCAAGCTCCGCGCTGGTCTTATTCCTCCCACATGTGTTCTTAACAATTTATACGTTCGACCCATGCCTGCCCCTCTCAAAGATTTGAATGAATTTGAAAAAATTTTGATACAGAGAGCAAAAGTATTTCAAACAGTAGTAAAGATGGGTACTGTACATAAAAAAAATATCCCACATCGGAAAATGATAAGTAAAGCTCAGGGGCGAGCTTTCCACTTACCGTTACCGCTAGAAAAAACATTGGAAAAAATTTGTCCTCCGACAAAGGCAATTAACTCAGATCATGAACTATACATGTTAGTTCGTGGCGTTCCAACCAAAAGTAAACAAGTTTGGGAATCAATTGTAAACAAACAAAAAGTATTTCGTTCCCTTTTGTGTCTGAAAGAACGCAACGTCCTATATAGTGAAATAAATTTACCCGAGCGATATTCAGATTTGCTGGACACAGATTTACGTGAAGTCGAATTTCAAATATCCCAAGAATATGATAGTGATGAAGATGTTGATGACCCAGATAACAACCTTGATGGGCGAGAAAAAAAACACCAACAAGGTGACGGTATTCAAAAAGTAGGTGCAAACAAACAGATAAATGGCCGCATGGAAGCTTTGTTGACACAAATGACACCATCTGATTGTTATTATGAACAGTACACCATTCATCAGATGCACGCTCCGAAGGAAAATAAAACAGCCACGGAACTTTATCAGATGTTGAAGGTTCACGCTGAACCACTAGACAATCGATACAAATTGTTGGATTTGTTGTGTTTTCCGTGTGAATATCCTGACGGTATTAATGGAGAGCATGAAGAAAGGCCTGTTCATCTTTCGTCATTTGAATATGCTAAATTGCGAATTCTGTCACGAAATAATCAATTTCGATTAAATCAACAATATTTGTTCTTTCTTTTAAATGCTCAAACTATTCGACAATTGTCAAGTGGTATATACCATAGACTTAACGTTAGCGATGGACGCGTGCGATATACTTCTGCTTCTTACTTGGATCAATTGAAAAAAGGAGAGCTGGAAGGAAATTTATCTACAATATTTTCTAAACTTCCCAATACCGAACAGTATTGGAAAAAACCGCGCAGTACTTTGAATTGTATGCTTCATTATGGACCTCCAACATGGTTTTTCACATTAAGTCCGAGTGAGTGGCAATGGGATAGGCTAGCCGAATTTTTACGAGAGAGGAACCCCTCACTTGGAAAGGAAAAATCATTGAGTGAACTCGTAGCAGCCGATCCAATATCAGCTGCAATATTTATAAATAACGAATTCGAGGCAATGAAAAAGTTCCTTCTATCAGACGACCATCCCATCGGAAAAATTATACATTTTGTCATAAGGAGAGAATATCAGGGAAGAGGTATGACACATTTTCATTTTCTCATATGGATAGAGGGTGCCCCTGTTTTTGGAAAAAGTTCGACCGAAGAAGTCGCTGACTTCATCAAAACGTATGTGACTTCCAGAATACCGAATCCGAATGTTTCACCCGTGCTGTATCGTCGAGTCACCACCCACCAGTATCACCATCACAATTCTTATTGTATGCGTAGTAAATCGGTCGGAGAGAAAGGTAAGGGTGGTACTCGTAAAGTTTGTCGGTTTGCATTCCCAAAACCGGTGACCAACGAATGGATTATCAGAGATGTTCAAACCTCAATTGCTGGGAGGCAAAATTTAAAATCAAAATGCCAATTATATGATAATCCCCGTAGTCTTGACGAAGTTAACATAAATAACTACAACCCTGCTGTATTAACGGTATGGGAGGGTAATATGGACATCTCATTTGTAGGAGAAAAATCGTCATCCTTAGCTCGGTATCTTACCAAGTATATGTCAAAATCAGAAAAAAACACATGTCGGAGAGACTTTCGAACAAATTAACAGCACAAAATCTGTAGCCAGTAGGCTATGGAATATTGGATTACGTGCATTAAATAATCGAGAATGTGGTTCACTCGAAGCAGCAGATAGATTGTTGGGGTATCCGTTGTTTATGACAGATCCAGACACTGTTATCAGGTGGGTTGACATTAACATTGTCAGAAGTAGGCGGGTCAAACCCCGCAAAGTAGTAGAAACCATGGACGCAGAATCTACGGATATTTTCTACGAAGGCTTGATTGAAAATTATCCAAGGAGACCCGCTGAATTGAATGATGTATGTCTTTACGATTATGCAAAGTGGTATGACATAGTAAAAACCATGCCTCAACGAGAAGACGTTGTATTTTATAAACTTAAACCAGGCTCGTATCTGCGAAAACGCGAACGCGGATATTTAATTAATCATTATCATCATGATCCCTTAACAAATCCTGAAAATTACTTTCACACGTTGCTGCTATTGTTCCAACCATGGCGATGTGTGACCGAGCTTAAGAATGGTCAAGACACATATACTGCGTCATATGTTTCAGTGCAGGCTACATTGACAACGGCCGCTGAATATCATGAACGTTTAACGGAAATTGCGAAAGACACGAAAGAAATGAAAGAATTGATTCAGCAAAAAATTGATGAAATGGAAAAAGACGAAGAAAGTCATCCCGATTTAGATAAGGTTCCACATGGGTGCGATCCTATCGAAGCGGATGAAGCCATGAAAGATTTCGTCAATTTAGGCGCGAATGAAGCTCATAAAGAGCTTAATGTTACAAAAATGATTGAAGAATTGAATGCAGACCAGAAACGTATATTCGATTCAGTTACCAATACAATAGATTCCCGTGAAATACTTCGATTGTATGTGAGTGGAGAGGGTGGAACAGGCAAAAGTTTCTTAATAAAGACCCTGACTTGTTGGCTTAAGCAAGTCAAAGGTAAGGATTCGGCTGTAACCGCGCCCACTGGGATAGCTGCCTTCAACATAGACGGACTAACTTTGCATAGGTTGTTTCAACTGCCCGTTGAACATAATAAAACACCAAAATATAAGGAGCTGTCGGATGCAGCTTTAGAAGTCATTAGAGACAATTTAAAAAACGTTGACCTTATCATTATTGACGAAATATCCATGGTCTCAAACATCACTTTGATGTACATTCACCTTAGATTAACCGAAATTTTCAACACCGCTGACGTTGAAGATGGTTGGTTCGGAAAAAAACATATCATAGTTTTTGGTGATCTTTTACAGTTACCACCCGTTCGGGAAGAACCAGTGTTCATGAAACTTTCGAAAGATAAGGTTGAAAAATTGATTGGATGGTTGGGTACCACAGATCTGTGGGGCAATTTATTTAAATACGATGAACTAACTATTAACATGCGTCAAAAAAATGATTCATCGTATCGAGAAATGCTCTCAAAAATCCGCTTGGGTTGCATAGATACCGAAAGTGTGCAGATGTTGGAGTCACGAAAAATTGAATTGATATCTTCAAATATTCCTGATAGAATTAGCGAATTATGCGATTTTATAAGTAAACTACCAACGGACGTAGTTTGCTTGATGCCTACAAATCGAATGTGTGATGTATTGAATGAGGCGATGCTAGATCGGATCGCGTCAAAGGAAATTAACTTAATAGCTGAAGATTTAATGGATAAACTATCCTTCAAGTCTAGGGTTACAAAGATTTTACACCGATGGGAGGATGACATAAGTCAAACGGCAGGGCTTGCTAGAGTTATTCCCATAAAAATCGGTGCAAAAGTTATGCTTCGACGGAATATCGATGTCACAACAGGTCTCGTGAATGGAACAATCGGCGAGGTACTTTCAGTTTCCGAATTTTTGGACAAAAGTGCAATTGAGAGAGTCACTATCAAACTCGTCAATGGTGCGCAATACGATATAGAGCGTGTAACTGTTAAGTTCGAAGTTATGGACGGCGTATACGTAACTAGGAGACAATTTCCTTTATGTGTTAGTTATGCTATTTCGTTCCATAAAAGTCAAGGACTGAGTTTAAAATATGTTGTTATGGATTGCGGAAACTCCATATTCAGCTGTGGCCAAATTTATGTAGGTCTGTCACGAGTTACTTCTCTCGATGGTTTACATCTAATAAATTTCGACCCATTTTCGATTCATGCCAATCCCTTGTGTATTAGTGAGTACAATAGGTTAAGAAAGTTGTATCGACCCGATCTTGACGACATAAAAATACCAGACACTCGTGGACCTAAAACACGAGATGTCATTTGGGCCGTGCCTAAAGGAGTTACAGATGTGCAAATACAGGACGACATAACATGTAATCGGCCGGAAAATATTATTACCGGATTTTTGAACACTGATGGGATATCTTGTTATGCTAATAGTGTCATTCAATGTCTTTTTAACTGCCAGTCTATTGTAAAATTGGTTCAGAAAACGAATGATTGTCGACCTCTGTCATTTGCATTGGAAATTAATAAAACGAAGAATAACCCCCCTTTCGCTTTGAATGAAGTTCGAAAATTTATCGGTGATGAATTCATTCAATCTATTCAACAAGATGCATCACATTTTTTCAATGCTGTATGTCAAGTTGTGCCATCCATCAGAGCACTTGTACAATGTCAACTTCTGACAAAAATTCTTTGTAAAGCCTGCGGATATACGAGTACTTCAACAGAGGTGCATAGAAATTTCTTGACCATAGACGTGTTCAACACGCAAACAACATTAACCCTTCAGGGAGTTATTGATCGCAATTTAGCACAATGGAAATCAGCTGATACTCCTTGCGATAATTGTTCTGCACAGAATAGGGATGTGCGCTACTCTTTAAGCACAGTCTCAAAGATACTGGTAATTCGATTAGCGTTACCAGCAGTTGATTCTAGAACAGGTAAGCGAACAAAAAAACAATGCAAAATCAAGGCTGTGCCAAGCACAAAGATTAAATTATGCGGGCAGACATTTAAAGTTATAAGCGCGATATTTCATCATGGTGAACATGTTACTACAGGTCATTATACGTGCATGATCCGACATGGCCGTTCGTCCTGGATGAACGTTGATGACACAACAATTCAAAAGAAAACATGGCCTGGGAACGCCAGAGATTCGTATATGTTTTTCCTACTTCGAGAATGAATTTAGCATCGCAGTTGAAATTAGAATAATTGTGATCTATTATGAAATAATTTTTCATATTTTTATAGATTTATTGAACGAAAGTGAAGTATAAAGTCACCTCCAACTCATGGAAAAAATTACTTTACTTATACACCGCAATACTACAAAATAGTTGATTAATTAATTATTGTTTTTTTAAAATTCATTTTACTTTGCAGGTTCTCTGTTATACCTTTTTACTTTTATCGGACGCTTATCCGACGTAGCGTTGTGTACAACGATATGAGAGAAACAGCATCACATATTTATTCCTAGATTGCAGAGCCATGCTACTTGTTGATCCGAAAAATTTCTCAAAGTTCATCACATCACGCATATAATAGAATATACTCCGATGCCCTATGAGAATCAATTACGAAAGTGGTCATTCGGGATAAATACCACCATCAGTTATTCCAATTTTATTGTTTGAAAACGTGACATGTTTCTCATCAGACAGAAGCAGGTACCCTAGCCAATAGGAAAATCGAAATTTTTGGTGTTGCTTGGGTGTCGCTTTATTGAGTGTGAAGTATCCGATTGAAGAACGGATTTAAGAGTGTCGACACCCTCCGTTCGGAGATCAAAACCGGATGACTTAACGGACACTACCAAAGATACTGCAATTTTCAGTATCCAATATTGGTATCGTGTTTGGGTTAGAAATACAATTTTAAACGCAGTAAGTATCAGCACTCATAAATTCGTTCTAAAATTGGATAGTTGACACCCAGTATTCGGCGTCGCGATTCGTCAGGGTAACGACGTTATGTAGAATATTACTGATACTGTAGTTGCTTTATGCAGCATCGGGAGTTCATTGTTATTGTTTTGTAGAATCTCATCTTCATTGATCACCTATTATCCCAGTCGGGTTAGTTAGCAAAAATTGTCGAACTTTGGCGGAAATCATAACGAACAAGCAAGTAATATGATGTGGATTAGGCCTCTCGGGGATACCACGTTAAAAAAAAAGCGCCTAAAACTTTACCTCTGTGGTGGTGCGGAAAAGAGTTCACAATATACAATTTTAACGTTAGACATATCGCTACAATCAACATACAATACGTGAAAATGTAATAACAAAATAACTCAGAGATGTTTAATCCAAAATCCTATAGCCAGCGAAACAAGATTGTGGAACTTTTGAGAAAAAAGACGTGATATAAAACCGAAAAATTCCCCTAGGGAAAAAAAGGTTCGGACAAGTACATTGATGGTCCCTCGTTTTCTGATATCGAAAAAAGTGTAAAAAAAATGTCCACAAAAAAATAAGAGTAAAAAAACATTTCATATAAAAAAAAGTGTAAAAATAAATTCCATGTAAAAGTGTAAAAAAATTTACATAAAAAAAATCATGAACCTTCCTGAAAAATATTTCAACACGATTGACAAAAAAATTGACAAATGAACAAAAACATTAAACCATAAAAAAAAGTGTAAAAAAATATCCCATAAAAAAAATCATGAACCTTGCTGAAAATTATTATATTTAAAAAATAATTATAAATAAATCTGTAATTATTCTGTTAAGTGAAAAAAAATTCAAATAAAACGTGAGAAAATCTTAAATACATTACTCGAAAACATTGCAGACGTGAATAGCCGAAAAGTCTCGCTTGAAAACATTTTAAAAACCGATACTCCATTCTTCTCATCTTATTATAAAGGAGGAATGACTAAATGAATTGAAAAAGTTTCCATCTAAGTTACGTACAGCATTAAAATTTATGATATCATTTCGAGGCCAAGTATTTATTGGTATGTCGGAATGTTCATTCCTATGGGACGCGTCAAGAACTTGAAACAGTTCTAATTCCTATGGGACGCGTCAAGAACTTGAAACAGTTCTAATGAATCAAACCATGAAAAAATGATTAAACTTACTAAAAATGATTTTAACACAATTGAAAAAAATTCACAAATCAGCAAAAAACATGATATTAAAAAAAAATTTTATAAATCTGTAATTATTCTGTAAAGTGAACAAAAATCAAATAAAACGTAAGATCTTGAATACACCACTCGAAAACATTGCAGACGTGAATAATCGAAAAATCTCGCTTGAAAACATTTTCAAAACCGATGCCCCATTCTTCTCTCTTATTATAAAGGAGGAATGACTAAATGAATTGAAAAAGTTTCCATCTAAGTTACGTACAGCATTAAAATTTATGATATCATTTCGAGGCCAAGTATTTATTGGTATGTCGGAATATTCATTCCTATGGGACGTATCAAGAACTTGAAACAGTTCTAATGAATCAAAAAAGTTATCAAGTTACGTGCAGTACTAAAATTTATTATCATAAGAGCTGAGAATACTCGTCCGGCTCAGAACGTTTTATCGAAATTACTAAAAAATCAAGAACCATAAAAAACTCCAAAATCTTGCTTTTCGACAATTAGAACGATACCAACCAATTTTTTCCAAACATATTCCGGCCCAAGGCACAGTGAAGTCGTAAGTTACTTTTCGAAAGCAGAAACTTATATAAGGAATCTTCTTACCCATGACTTTTTGGTAAAATAGTTAATCCAAAAAAATTACATCGAAGGGGAAAGCATTTGTTACATAATGGTGGCAGAGACTTGTACTAGAAAATCAACAACCATAAGAAACCCCAAAATCTTGCTTTCCGATGATTAGAACGATACCAACCCATTTGTTTTAAACATATTCCGGCCCAAGGAACAGTGAAGTCATGAGTTACTTTTCGACAGCAGAAACTTGTAAGGAATCTTCCTGCCCATGACTTTTTGGTAAAATAGCTTATCCAAAAAAAAATCACATCGAAGGGGAAGTCAGTTGTTACTTTATGGTGGTAGAGACTTAAAATCGATTCGTCTCCGATTTTAAGGATCCCCTGATATCATTCACGACATTCGACGTCGATAGGATCGGTACAATTATGTTTAAATACTTGTTAAAAGTACTTGTCCGGCCCATCACTTTTTATTCAAATTGCTCATTCAAATCAAAATCAATGAAGTTGATCCATGTGTTAATTTGATGGAATAGTAATACCAGCCGCTACCGCGTCTCTTAATATACCGTGGTGGATCAGCGAGTCCCAAAAAAATTCAAAAATAGTCCCAATTGGGACTCGGGACTTTTTCCTGTGACGTCATGAGTCCCAACTCAGGAATCATTGTCCCGAGCAGGGTCTTTTTTTTGCGTCTGACCTTTGACAAAATTCTGGTCTCGTACCGAGTGAGGGTAAAAAAGTCCCATTGGGGACTCACTAGTGAGTCTTGCTCGTACACTCGAGTCCCAAATCCCGAGTCCGAATTGGTACTTCATTCGGAACTTTTTCCAGAGACTCGCTGATCCACCACGGTATATTAAGAGACGCGGTAGCGGCTGGTATTACTATTCCATCAAATTAACACATGGATCAACTTCATTGATTTTGATTTGAATGAGCAATTTGAATAAAAAGTGATGGGCCGGACAAGTACTTTTAACAAGTATTTAAACATAATTGTACCGATCCTATCGACGTCGAATGTCGTGAATGATATCAGGGGATCCTTAAAATCGGAGACGAATCGATTTTAAGTCTCTACCACCATAAAGTAACAACTGACTTCCCCTTCGATGTGATTTTTTTTTGGATAAGCTATTTTACCAAAAAGTCATGGGCAGGAAGATTCCTTACAAGTTTCTGCTGTCGAAAAGTAACTCATGACTTCACTGTTCCTTGGGCCGGAATATGTTTAAAACAAATGGGTTGGTATCGTTCTAATCATCGGAAAACAAGATTTTGGGGTTTCTTATGGTTGTTGATTTTCTAGTACAAGTCTCTGCCACCATTATGTAACAAATGCTTTCCCCTTCGATGTAATTTTTTTGGATTAACTATTTTACCAAAAAGTCATGGGTAAGAAGATTCCTTATATAAGTTTCTGCTTTCGAAAAGTAACTTACGACTTCACTGTGCCTTGGGCCGGAATATGTTTGGAAAAAATTGGTTGGTATCGTTCTAATTGTCGAAAAGCAAGATTTTGGAGTTTTTTATGGTTCTTGATTTTTTAGTAATTTCGATAAAACGTTCTGAGCCGGACGAGTATTCTCAGCTCTTATGATAATAAATTTTAGTACTGCACGTAACTTGATAACTTTTTTGATTCATTAGAACTGTTTCAAGTTCTTGATACGTCCCATAGGAATGAATATTCCGACATACCAATAAATACTTGGCCTCGAAATGATATCATAAATTTTAATGCTGTACGTAACTTAGATGGAAACTTTTTCAATTCATTTAGTCATTCCTCCTTTATAATAAGAGAGAAGAATGGGGCATCGGTTTTGAAAATGTTTTCAAGCGAGATTTTTCGATTATTCACGTCTGCAATGTTTTCGAGTGGTGTATTCAAGATCTTACGTTTTATTTGATTTTTGTTCACTTTACAGAATAATTACAGATTTATAAAATTTTTTTTTAATATCATGTTTTTTGCTGATTTGTGAATTTTTTTCAATTGTGTTGAAATCATTTTTAGTAAGTTTAATCATTTTTTCATGGTTTGATTCATTAGAACTGTTTCAAGTTCTTGACGCGTCCCATAGGAATTAGAACTGTTTCAAGTTCTTGACGCGTCCCATAGGAATGAACATTCCGACATACCAATAAATACTTGGCCTCGAAATGATATCATAAATTTTAATGCTGTACGTAACTTAGATGGAAACTTTTTCAATTCATTTAGTCATTCCTCCTTTATAATAAGATGAGAAGAATGGAGTATCGGTTTTTAAAATGTTTTCAAGCGAGACTTTTCGGCTATTCACGTCTGCAATGTTTTCGAGTAATGTATTTAAGATTTTCTCACGTTTTATTTGAATTTTTTTTCACTTAACAGAATAATTACAGATTTATTTATAATTATTTTTTAAATATAATAATTTTCAGCAAGGTTCATGATTTTTTTTATGGGATATTTTTTTACACTTTTTTTTATGGTTTAATGTTTTTGTTCATTTGTCAATTTTTTTGTCAATCGTGTTGAAATATTTTTCAGGAAGGTTCATGATTTTTTTTATGTAAATTTTTTTACACTTTTACATGGAATTTATTTTTACACTTTTTTTTATATGAAATGTTTTTTTACTCTTATTTTTTTGTGGACATTTTTTTTACACTTTTTTTGATATCAGAAAACGAGGGACCATCAATGTACTTGTCCGAACCTTTTTTTCCCTAGGGGAATTTTTCGGTTTTAGACCTTTTTGGAGTAAATTGTCACATAAAATCACAAAGTGTTTATTCAATATAACTTATAAATCTAATACTACGATAATTACAAAAAGAATAAATGAAATTTGAAAACAAAATGTGTATTTTTACGATATTGTGTTAATTTTATTTTCTTACTCGCTTTTATCGATCGTTATCGCTCAGTAAATCTTAATTGGTTTATCCGCCGTTACGTTCGCGATCTGTCGCTCGAAATAATCAATTCGGATTATACGTGTGATAGTTGAGATTTCGACCGCGTGATTCTAATGGCGCGACGCTTCGCTTCTTTGCCTTTTAGTTCGTAGCTCTACCGCTATGCATTCGTAGCGCGTCGCTCGCAAGATTTCGTGACGGCTGATCGAAGCTAGTCGTCAATATGGCCGCGTACAAGTGTAAAGTGATCGGTGCGTGTTTTTATAATAAATTCAGTTTAATAAGTGTGTAAATTACAAAAAACTATAAAATGATGTCTTTGTTCGCGAGTTTTTGTTGTTCGGTTCTACAATGTGTGTATTATTCGACAGTGTTCGTGCGCGGAAATATTGAGCAACTATACCAGTGTATAAACCGTCCCTATGTGTTTCCCATAATTTTCCTTTCCAAATTTGATTTTTTTACTTTTCTTTTTCTATTATCGCGTTCTCCTGTCACTCCCGAAAATGAAAGGAGATATCCTTTCATGTATTTCGATACGAGCGATCGTGTCGAATTTCCTTTTTATCAATCCTTTATTGACACTTCCCGTTTTTGAGGTTAGGTAACGCTGCTCAGTGCCCTACTTTTGAGCCAGGCACTGAGTGACGTTATTTAATCTACTTATTATATTTGTTTTATTATTTTTTTTATTAATATTATTTGAAATCCCCTGGCAGGTGCCTGGGACTGCTGTGGTTAAAGGAACAAGGATTCAGAGTGACAGCGACGTAGCGGAGAGCAGAGACGACAGAAAATATTGGTAAGTTTTGCTCAATCTTTCTTATAATCATGTAAATTTGTTTAGTCAGAGTGACCTGGATCCATCTGATTACAAGAGCTGGTTCGCTCAGTTCCGGAGTTATCCTAAACTGTCGTGCTCGAGCGTGATGGATCTGAGTCCCTTCGGCTGACTTAGCGTTACTTGGGTAAGGAGTAAACAACTCAGTCTTTTTCACAAGAGCTTGTTCACTCAGTTTAAGAAAGATCCTAAACTGTCGTGCTCAAGCGTGACTGGGCTTGGTTATTCCCTCCTAGGAACGCCCTTAAGCTTAGAGAAATTTGGTATATTGTCAGTGCGACAAAAGAAATATCAGAGAGCGAAGGAGTTTTCTCTCAGCTTTATATTTATTCCCAAGTCTTGCTCCGCTTGTGAGCAAGATTAGTTCAAATTCTCCCTCTAACAAAGAAATTGTTAACTAAATAATTTGTTTATATTATTATTATTATTAATAATGTTTATTATGTTCGCAGGTTTCAACACAGATGGCACCAGTTATATCATTGTGGAGTCTCTGATAAGAAGCTACCGTTACAATACTTTAAGATATATTCAATATATTTCGATTTATATATATATATTCTCCATGCTTCCTTCTGTCGTTTGCCGGCGAATTCACCACAGCACTACTTAATTTTTGTTAAATTTTTTTTGAGCATATCCATTATATTTTCCTCATCTTCCACCGTTTTAACCTCTGTGTCATTGATCTCATTACGCAAGAGTTAAAACTAAAAGCAGCGATGAAAAGAACGACTCACTTTCGGTAAAAAAAAATTCTTCACCGTTATCGAAGAAATCGAGTTCAACGGAGAATCACGATAATCATAACCTCCAACGCAAACTGCAAGAGTCTGGAAATTTTGCAAATGTTTAGAATCAGAATAAAATCTATTTGAAATCACCGTCGGCATCAACGTTTTGAATACCTCATTGTCACTTCACCACACACGATATAGGAATGAGATGAAATTTCGAGGATTTCGAAAAAACCGTTGCAACTTGTCAACACTGAAGTCCGAGATAGTGTGTCGCGTGTGGCGCCTTAGCAGTTATACGGGTACGGTTGGGTTGCACACTTTCAGCGCTGTCAGCGCTAAAAGGGTCCGTTCGACTTCACGCAGTTCTGTATACACCGTGCTACACTGTGCTTAGTATTATTGTATCGTGCGCTTCGCGCGCTTACAGCGCTGAAAGCGTGCAACCCGAACGTACTCGTCGTCACGTGGGAACACCATCGCCCTCATGTGTTGCTAATTCTGAAATAAATCAGTCAACACTCAATTTCTAAGTGTGCTCTTCGTCCCTTACGAGCGAAAAATTCCTTGGTCGATAAAATCGTCGATATCCTAGAAACAACAGAATCCAGTTCCCCCCACAACTGCGATGCGAACGATACTCCTGTGTAGTAAACAAAGTATTCGATTTCTATATTGATTGTGAACAGTGGATATATAGTGAATAGTGATAGTAGGCAAAAAAAGAAAAAGTGCCCTGCAAATTGGTGCTGGAAAATATCCAAAAATAAATATTGAGGTAAGTAATTTTTCGTCATTGAAAAAAAAATTCGGGCATGTGACGAAAACTGCTCGTTTTCATTACGCCCGTGTCTCTCATTGTTCCTTTTTCCTGTGTTTTTGCGCCCTTCTGGTTCAATGATATTAATAATAGTGCGATTGATAATAAAAAAGAATTATTTCGCAAAATTGTGGACACCCAACTGTTGTTGCGGTAATGAACTGTCTCCCAATAATCATAATTTCTCAATTGATTTTTTCAATCACGTAATTTTCGAGACGATCTCAATCTTTGGTCAGCTCATTTAACTGTATTTTTTCCACTTTATTTATCATCTTATAACAAGTTAAATATACACTACCGTCGGAAAGTTTCCGGACAAAAGTCGGAAAAAGTTGCCACACTCTTTTTCATGTTATTCCGTCGATAACGTAGATAAATTAATTTAATAAACGGCATTTTGAAGGGGACAAATCCCATTTCATTTTGCTTTTTTTGAAAAATTTTTGCGATTTTTTTTACGACTAGGACGTCATTTTGAAAACGACCATTTTTCGTCTTTTTTTTTACTTTTTACAGAGCGACCGCGTTTTCAGTAGAAATTTTTTTTTCAAATTTCTTTCACTGGATCTTGAAAAGGCAAAACTCAAGCTTCAATTTCGTTTTTTATAAAATCCGTTACGATTTTTTTTGAAAAAGTTATCATGTTTTTGGCGAAAAAAGACGGAATTCAGAAATTCCTGCGTAACACGAAAACTATTACATTTAGAAAAAAATCTCAAAGGAGTGAAAAGTTGCCTCTGAGATTGTTCTAGTCACTCGATTTTTTTCAGATTTTTTTTCCGAAATTTTTTTTTTTTCATTGATTTTAGTCGAACTCCAGGTCTATCAATTTCCGTAATTTAAAAACTATGGGTTTTTTCACCAAAATTCTAAGGACAAAAAAGTTTTATTTCTTCATTTTAAAAGTTTTGGAATTTTTTCAGATTTTTTTTCGAATTTTTTTATCCGACGATGTTGACGATGATGATGAACATCATCGGAAAAAAAAAATCTAAAAAAATTTCAAAATGTTTAAAATGAAGAAATAAAACTTATTTGTACCTGGACTTTTGGTCAAAAAACCCATAGTTTTCCAATTACGGAAATTTATAGACCTGGAGATCGACTAAAATCGACAAAAAAAAAAAATTTCGGAAAAAAAATCTGGAAAAAATCGAGTGACTAGAACAATCCCAGAGACAACTTTTCACTCCTCTGAGATTTTTTTCTAAATGTGATAGTTTTCGTGTTACGCAGGAATTTCTGAATTCCGTCTTATTTCGCCAAAAACATGATAACTTTTTTAAAAAAAATCGTAACGGATTTTATAAAAAACGAAATTGAAGCTTGAGTTTTGCCTTTTCAAGATCCGGTCAAAGAAATTTGAAAAAAGAATTTCTACTGAAAACGCGGTCGCTCTGTAAAAAGGAAAAAAAAAGACGAAAAATGGTCGTTTTCAAAATGACGTCCTAGTCGTAAAAAAAATCGCAAAAATTTTTCAAAAAAAGCAAAATGTAATGGGATTTCTGCCCTTCAAAATGCCGTTTATTAAATTAATTTATCTACGTTATCGACGGAATAACATGAAAAATAGTGTGGCAACTTTTTCCGACTTTTGTCCGGAAACTTTCCGACGGTAGTGTATATATTTTTTCATTTATTGAACAGTATTGCTAACCAAATCTTCAACTCGTGTGACTGAAAATTTACGGCAAATTAAATTTCAATATAAAAATATGGAAACAATTTTTTTTTTTTTTTCGTGATAAGGCAATTGTTGCTACTTTTCTGTCATTCGATTACGACTTTTCCCAGGGTAAATGTGTGACAAGAATTGAATAATTTTCATAGACATTGAGATATTCAGTGATTTTCTTTCCGACATTTTTTTTCTAGGTTGAATTTCAATGTAATTAATATTTACTGTAAAAATATTATAATAATGTTCTAGTATCAATATGGCGTTACCATTATCTCCTCCATCAAAAAAATTGAGAGGAGAAGAACCATCGACGTCAACTGATGGATTCACCAGCATTGATAAAACAAACAACCAAGATATTTTGGAAACTGAGGATGAATTACGCAGATTGAGCCAAATTTCTATTCATGATCCTGAAGAGTCTGCTCATGCCAATCATTACGAAAATGATATTTCCAACGATGAGGAAATCGATGAAACACACAAATTACTTGCTGTTGTTAAAAATATAGCTTGCCTCGACGGAACTTACTTTCAAATCGATACGTCAAGATCTTCACTCACTACAGGGAAGATCATTGCAGAATGCAAAGTTTGTAATAAAGAACCGCCAAAGTACATCCAGGGCTGGCTAAGAAAAACGTCCAACTTTACTACTCACCTTGTAAGTGAATTACTGATCAATAATAACGTGATAAGCACAAAATCTTAGTATAGTATTCAGATCAGTATACAAAAAACTTCGAAAAAGTAAAAAAAGAACGCCAAGTATTAAAAGGTCGCGACCGCAGTTTTTAATGATCTTTATATATTTTCATTGTTGATTAAAAATTTTGGAAATTTATTCAATTTGGAAATTATTTCATATGAAAAAAAATGAGATCATTTTCCAACGTAGCCGAGTACAGTGAATGGATTACGGTTCCTGTATTATTTTCACGTCTCTCAAAAAGAAGTGAAATCAGTATACAAAAAACTTCGAAAAAGTAAAAAAGGAACGCCAACTATTAAAAGGTCGTGACCTTATTTTTAAATGATTATTTATATTTGTATTGTCAAAAAATAAAATTTTGAAAGCAATTTTAAACTATGAAAAAAAATGAGATCATATTCTAACGTTGCCAAATACAGTTAATGAATTACGGTTCCTGTAGGAATTCAAAATTTTGGAAATTAAAAAAAAATGATATCATTTTCTAACGTAGCCAAGTACAGTTAATGAATTACGGTTTAAACAAAAAAATATAAAAAATGAGATCATTTTCTAACGTAGCAAAGTACAGTGAATGAATTACGGTTCCTATAGGAATTCATTCGTAGACACCTTCAACCGTACCGGCTAAAGGATTTTTTTGGTCTAATCTTCGCCTCAATCCTTTGTGCAGTATCTATACGATGTACTGCACAAATTCATTGTCAACGTTACACACAAACTTGGCGTGCATGGTTTTCAAATATTAATTCGGGAAGACAAAATTAATGAAATATGCTATCCAGATCGAAATTGAACTATTTCTTTTATCGATTATGAAAGAAGTCCAATCTGTAGATAGTACGCAAGAGTTCCAATTGATGATTTAATGGACGAAAGAAATGGAATAATGATATGGAAAAAATGAAAAAAAAAAGACGAATGGATAATCAATTGAGATGAACTGAAAAGATTGGTGAATAGGTGATAGTTGAACAGTATAAATTAAAATGAAACGATAAATGGGATGAATAAAGAGTGAAATTATATAAATAAAACGAATGGAGAAAAGATGTACACATGAAATTTGAACCGTTTAATATGTCTCAATTGTGATATCCTATTTATCCGTTCGACCGTCCGCATTTTTAATGTGATCCTATCTATCCGTTCGACCGTCCTCTCATTTTTGATTGTACGAACGGACAATTAGATGAGCTACATGAATAGATGGTTAATGGTTAATATGAATATGAACGAATAAATGAATATACGAGTAAATGAAAAAAATTAATACTTGACGTCGAGCCGCTGCCGCGTCTCTTGATCAATGTATGCGGATTGATGGAGCGTTCCTTCGCCGAGTTAATATTTGAAAACCATGCACGCCAAGTTTGTGTGTAACGTTGACAATGAATTTGTGCAGTACATCGTATAGATACTGCACAAAGGATTGAGGCGAAGATTAGACCAAAAAAATCCTTTAGCCGGTACGGTTGAAGGTGTCTACGAATGAATTCCTATAGGAACCGTAATTCATTCACTGTACTTTGCTACGTTAGAAAATGATCTCATTTTTTATATTTTTTTGTTTAAACCGTAATTCATTAACTGTACTTGGCTACGTTAGAAAATGATATCATTTTTTTTTAATTTCCAAAATTTTGAATTCCTACAGGAACCGTAATTCATTAACTGTATTTGGCAACGTTAGAATATGATCTCATTTTTTTTCATAGTTTAAAATTGCTTTCAAAATTTTATTTTTTGACAATACAAATATAAATAATCATTTAAAAATAAGGTCACGACCTTTTAATAGTTGGCGTTCCTTTTTTACTTTTTCGAAGTTTTTTGTATACTGATTTCACTTCTTTTTGAGAGACGTGAAAATAATACAGGAACCGTAATCCATTCACTGTACTCGGCTACGTTGGAAAATGATCTCATTTTTTTTCATATGAAATAATTTCCAAATTGAATAAATTTCCAAAATTTTTAATCAACAATGAAAATATATAAAGATCATTAAAAACTGCGGTCGCGACCTTTTAATACTTGGCGTTCTTTTTTTACTTTTTCGAAGTTTTTTGTATACTGATTTCACTTCTTTTTGAGAGACGTGAAAATAATACAGGAACCGTAATCCATTCAATGTACTCAGCTACGTTCGAAAATGATCTCTTTTTTTTCATATTATACGATTTCCAAAATTTTTAATCAACAATGAAAATATATAAAGATCATTAAAAACTAAGGTTGCGACCTTTTAATACTTGGCGTTCTTTTTTTACTTCTTCGAAGTTTTTTGTATACTGATCATATTTACCTAAAGGAAAACTGCGTTAAACCGACCGGTAGCCGAACATCGATTCGTTACTTCCATTGGGTCATTTTGACCTAGGGCAAACAACGCGACCTTTTGTTATCACGTGGTCAACACAAGTACCACGTGTAACACAAGTATCACGTGGTTACCACTTCCGGGTCATTTTGACCCAGGGCAAACTGTATTACACCTGCTGCTATCCGAGTACCACGTGGTCACTAACACCATCGGGTCATTTTGACCCGGTGTAAACAGCATCAAACCTACTGGTAGCCGAATAATACGCTGTTACTAACATTGAGTCATTATGACCGGATGCGAACAGCGTTACAGGTACTGGTAGCAAAGTGACACGTCGGTACTGCCATTGGGTCATTTTGACTCGGGTCAAACAGCGTTGCACCTATTGGTAGCCGAGTAACACGTCGTTATTACCATTGGGTCATTTTGACCCGGGGCAGACTGCGTTTCACCTACTGGTAGCCGAATAACACGCTGTTACTATCATTGGGTCATTCTGACCCGGGTCAAACAGTGTTGCACTTATTGGTAGCCGAGTAACACGTCGTTACTACCATTGGGTCATTTTGACCCGGGGCAGACTGCGTTACACCTACTGGTAGCCGAGTAACATGTCAGTACTGCCATTGGGTCATTTTGACCCTGGTCAAAGATCGTTGCACCTATCGGTAGCCGAGTAACACGTCGTTACCACCATTGGGTCATTTTGACCCGGGTCAAACAGTGTTGCACCTACTGGTAGTTGAGTAACACGTCGTTACTACCATTGGGTCATATTTACCTAGGGAAAACGACGTTACCCGACCGGTAGCCGAATATCACGTCGTTACTACCATTGGGTCATTTTGACCCGGGTCAAACAGCGTTGCACCTATTGGTAGCTGAGTAACATGTCGTTAATACCATTGGGTCATTTTGACCCGGGGCAGACTGTGTTACAGCTACTGGTAGCCGAATAACACGCTGTTACTATCATTGGGTCATTCTGACCCGGGTCAAACAGTGTTGCACCTATTGGTAGCCGAGTAACACGTCGTGACTACCATTGGGTCATTTTGACCCGGGGCAGACTGCGTTACACCTACTGGTAGCCGAATAACACGCTGTTACTATCATTGGGTCATTTTGACCCAATGCGAATAGCGTTACACGTACCGGTAGCCAGATGACACGTCAGTACTGCCATTGGGTCATTTTGACCCGGGGTAGACTGCGTTACACCTGCTGGTAGCCGAGTAACATGTCAGTACTATCATTGGGTCATTCTGACCCGGGTCAAACAGCGTTGCACCTATTGGTAGCCGAGTAACACATCGTTATATGACTACCATTGGGTCATTTTGACCCGGGGTAGACTGCGCTACACCTACTGGTAGCCGAGTAACATGTCAGTACTGCCATTGGGTAATTTTGACCCGAGTCAAAGAGCGTCGCACCTATCGGTAGCCGAGTAACACGTCGTTACTACCATTGGGTCATTTTGACCCGGGTCAAACACAGTGTTGCACCTACTGGTAGTTAAGTAACACGTCGTTACTACCATTGGGTCATATTTACCTAGGGAAAACGGCGTTACCCGACCGGTAGCCGAATATCACGTCGTTACTACCATTGGGTCATTTTGACCCGGGGCAAACTGCGTTACACCTACTGGTAGCCGAGTAACACGTCGTTACTACCATTGGATCATTTTGACCCGGGGCAGACTGAGTTACACCTACTGGTAGCCGAGTAACACGTCGTTACTACCATGGGGTCATGTTGACCCGAGCTGAAAAGACTACTGCGACTGATGATCAAGTAATGCATTACTACAATAGAGTCTGCTTAACCCGCGGAAAAAACGATTATTTCTACTTACAACATAAAATGTGATGAGTGATGGAATTTTTTTCCATTACAAAATTTAATGTGATGAGTGATGGAATTTTTCTCCATGACAAAATTCAATGTAATGTGTGATGGATTTTATTTCCATTACAAATTCAAAAAGTAATGAGTAATGCATTACTTTTTCATTACAAATTTTGCAACCCTGGTATATAAGCACATAGCGTTTCCATATAATATATTCAAGATAGGTATAACACTTCGGGCATAAGAAATCTTCTTTATTTTTTTAATTACTCGATAATTAGGTAGAAAAATTTTTTTTTTTAATTTGGCTTTTCGTACTTAATGTTAAACAACATTATCACCAAATTTGATTAATTTCTTAACATTTTTACCTTTCGTACTGAAACTCCTTAATTAAGAAAGAATTGTAAATTTAAGAAAAATGTATTTTTTAAAATATTTATTCATTAAAGTTTCCAAAAAAAACAATTTCGTTTAAATGGTCAAATTATTTATTTTATCATTTACGTTGTTGAAAAAAAGAAAACATAAAAATTATTTAAGAACATAAAAAATTAAAAAAATCAAAGGTATTGCTCTCTCTGTCGCGCACCAATGGCGACGAGCTATCGTTCTCTCTCTCGCTCGGCAACGCGCAAGCGAGAGTAGCCGCGTTCAGCGTATTAGTGCGTGACGTCATGCTCGATCGTTCTCTCTTTCGCTCGGCACTGCTCAGGAGAGGGGGTAGCCGCGTTCAGCGTAGAGCGTGATAGTGCGTGACGTCATGCTCGATCGTTCTCTCTTTCGCTCGACACTGCGCAGGAGAGGGGGTAGCCGCGTTCAGCGTAGAGTGTGACAAGAGAGCCGAGAAATGTCTACCAGTCCCGCAAAGGACGTAAGTCCAAAAGTAAACAAACTCAACTTACGCCCTTCTGTCTCTAAGGAAAGAAAAGTCCCGGAATGATGGAATTTTAATCGCTAAAATTACATATCTCGGGATTGGCTGGACGGATTCAATTGCAACAAGGGCCAATGGAAAGGGAAAAATCGAAAAAAAATCGTTACCAATTTTTAGATTTTTTAATAACATAGTTTGTCCGTGAGAGCCGTTTGAAAATCCTGTGACGTCATAAAACCGGCATATTCGCGTATATAAGAGTGCGGCAGGGCTCGCGCTGGCTTTTAAATTCGCGCGGTAGTTTTCTTTTAATACTTGGCGTCGAGCCGCTACCGCGTCTCTTGATATCCGATCTTTTCCTTTCACTGCGATAAAAATATGCCAAAAATGTGTATGAATTGAAAAAGATGCTTTTACGTGATCTCTGATTCTCTCAAGAAAGTGGAAAATATGTATTTTTTTTCAATTACAAAATAATCAATTGTATGCCTCCTTTATCACAGTGTAGAAATATTCTTAATTTTCATGTTTAGAAAAAACATCAAGAGGCTTTCATCGAATATCAGGAATATTCCAAATCGAAAACAAGAGACCGCTGTTCCTCTAACAATAAACAACGCTGGTCATGTGTGGTTAATCAAGAACAATTTAAAACGAATGTCATTCGCTTCATCTTGAAGTTCATGATTCCATTCAGCGCTGTTGAAGATGAGTCTTTCCAAAAATTTTTTGATGGTACGTTCAATAATTAATATGATACTTACGAAAAAAAAACTTTTCACTTTGAAGGAATTTCTAATATTATCAACAGCCAACAAATCGCGAACATGATCACTCCAGGTCAGCCCTAATTTTTAGGTCTACGATTTGTCAAACGAATCATAGCTCAAACAGCATTAAGATTTTTTCTAGCTTAAGAAGTTCGCTGACTTCAGTTCTATAGAAACATTTGTCATCGAGTATTTTCATCGTGATAGTAATAGTTTTTTTTTTTATGATAATAATTTGTTTTTTATAATAAAATAAAAATCTCCAATCAACACGCTCAAACCACAGCGTCTCAAGACATTCTATGAGGTACATGAGCGTAAGAGGGATGGGTAAAAAACAGATTTCGATTTGTCTCGTAGCTAGTTGATATTTTAAGGACAAAAAGTTACGACTCATTTCTCGAAGAGAAGAAAGCAGCGTGTAACTTCGATTTATTCCAAATACTCAATGGTTTCAAAGGGAAATTCAAAGACTGCACGACTGATCGGCCTTTTAAATTATGAAATACCAAATAGAAAGTCCTTTAGCTGTTCCCATAAAGCCACTAGATTTGCGTAATTTCTTATTGATTCGGTCATTAGAACAGTTTTGAAAATATTTTGAATGACAGTGAAAACCCTTATGTTAACAAGACCCATGTCTTGAACTCAATATACAACTAATACGATTTGCAGATTTTCGGTTCAAAAAAGGTGATGCTAAATTGAATCATTTGACGCGATACACTGTAGCGAAGCAAGTTAATCGCACGTTCCAAAAAACGATGAGTGAAATTCGTACAGAGATGGCATCCGTAATCGAACGAGGGGGCTTCACATGTACCACGGCTGATGTGTGGACAGGAGGTTCACGTCGATTCTTAGGTGTCACAGCCAGTTGGGTAAATAGTTCAATTTCATACTCCTCTAATTTATAATAATGAAAAAATGTGTCAAACATTTTGATAAGTGTACTGGCTATTCTTAAAATCTGTCAGCATTCTTATTACAACTTTTAATTACCGGTTCTTCAATATATCTTGATCTTGTGTAACTATACCAAATTACTACCTCGAAGCTAGTAATATATTAAACATTAGTTCTTTTATATTTGTATAGATACACCCTGAAACATTGGAGAGAAAATCTGCAGCTATTGCGTGCAAGAGATTTGAGGGGACACATTCTTTCGATGCGATTGCAGCTCTCTTATCGGGTATCCATTCGTCGTTTGGTTTAAATTCGCAAAATATACGAGCGACAGTGACCGATGACGGCTCCAATTTCGTCAAAGCATTCAAAGAATTTGGTGTGGTTACGAACGACATTCCAATTGGTACGTACAGAGTCAAAATCTTTTTTAAATACGAAAAGTAACCGTTTCTTTCCTAATTTTCATTCTTGATGTGGTTCCAATTTCTGTTTAGATGAAGATGAAGAAAAATGTGCAGACGAAGAATCTTTGGACGATTTCTGCAAAGAGGACGTTGAATCTGTCGATGATATGGTTGTAGTAGCCGAAGACTTCAATGATGATTTCAAAAAATTACCTCGTCACGTCCGGTGTGCTAGTCACACCTTGAATCTTGTAGCTACTACTGATGTTTTGAAAGCTGTGAAGAATGATCACCGGTTGAAAAAAAAACATTTCACTGTTATCAATAAGTGTTCATTATTGTGGAAGTCACTGCGTTCACCAAAAAAAAGTGAACAATTGAAAAAATACCTGGGTATTTCTCTCCGACGTCCAGTAATTACCCGGTGGAATTCCACTTATGATGCTATTAAGCAATTATTAAGTGTGAAAGGAAAATTGACGAGTAGTATCGCTAACAATATAACATTGATATCAGAGCCTTTAAGCGATGGAGATTTCCATTATTTAGAGGAATTTGTGCAGTGTTCAGCTCCTCTCGCCCATGCAATTGACCGTCTGTATGAGAATAAACAATGAGAATGATTTGCCGGGTGTTGGGGGATCGCGACGCAGGTGGAAAATAAAAACTGGACAAAGTCTTGTGTTGTGCGCGGAAAACCGCTTGTCTTTATTTGGTGAGTCGTTGCGTAAGAGCACTGAGTTTTATTTACAAAATCACTGTCCGATGAGTACACAATGAGTTCGTAGATGAGATTGTAGATGAGTTCAATGATTATAGATAAGTCTCGAAGAGACGATTCAAACCCGAATGATAAGTCTCGAAGAGACGATTGATACCGAACTGATAAGTCTCGAAGAGACGATTGATACCAAAATGATAAGTCTCGAAGAGACGATTGATACCAAAATGATAAGTCTCGAAGAGACGATTGATACCCAAATGATAAGTCTCGAGAGAGACGATTGAAACCCGAGAATCGAATTATATTAATTACGACCGCGAGAGTCAATGAGAAAGGCCGTGAGATATGTACGAATGCACGTGGCTTGGCGTGACCACGTGTTGAGCTGAGTTCGAAATGATGATGCACTCTTTTATTAATGATTGCGCACCGTTGCGACAACCTGAGATCGATGAGTTCTCTCAAAATAACCGAAAGATTACATGAGAGTAATTATGAGTGTTCCGAACTGAGTTATACAAAAAAGAAAAATTGAGATATCTGTAGCGATACTGCGCGTGGCACGGACCGGTTAAGACTGAAAAACAAGATGGCTGCTCTCGGGGCGTTGGCCGGCACGAAGCCTTCGCTCTCGTTCCCGAGCGCGTCGCCTTCGTGTAGCCGAGAGAGCGCCCAGGAGGTGCTGCCCCGGTGTGAGTTGCCCGCGAAGCTCGCGTCGCTTGTAAGGCGACGCGGATTCCCGAACACCGTCTGCAGGCTGATAACTGCTACTTTGGTATACTTCTTCCGACATTGGTGTCGCTAGTCAATGAATTGACCGATCTCTTATCCGACGAAGATATCTCCTATTGCAAACCTATAGTTCGAGCGAGCATTGTTGGCGTTAATGAACGTTTTATAACGCTATTGATTTCTCCCAGCAAAATGTTTATGCAGCCATAGCCGCAATTTCGTATCCGCAATTTAAAGGCCGTTGGCTATCATCATTTTCAAAAACCGACCAAGAAACCATCTATGGACGATTTTTAGAAGCAGTATCAACCGAATCGACTCGTCATCACGTGACTTTAAGTCCGCATAACGATGATGGCTTCAAATTTGGAACTGCTTCGATCATCAATGAATTGGAGGCATCGTTGTCACAGGGAGAGATCTCAGCGGAAGTGACGCGATACTTGAAAAGTTCTGACGTGAAATTGGAAATGCTGAAACAATTTCCATCAATAAGAAAAACGTTTCTGAAGTACAATACGTCATTGCCGTCATCTGCTCCTCTGGAGAGATTATTTAGTTATGCGACTATGATGAATTTACCAAAATATAATCGTATCACAGCCGTGCATTTTGAGCAACGGGTATTGTCAAAGGCCAATGCAACGAAAAAATACTTTTAATCGGATTGCTCAGATAAATAAATGAAGAGACTCTGTAGTGTAAATTATGGAAAATCTTGAGCACCTTCATCAGCTTCTTCGTATCGATTTCACCACTATGAAAGTAATTCGAATTATCTATCCCAATTTATTAAATTATGATCGGCGCCGTTGTCTTTAATCAATAAATCTCTTTATCGAACTTGTATCTTCGCCTGCGTTGATATTTATTTTACCGCAAACCCTGTATTTTATTCAATATTTGTTTTCCTTATGGATTTTCACTAAAACAAACGATCCCTTTTTGGGTAAAAGGGCAGATTTTTTTGGATAAAACTATTAAAAAAAAAAATTATTCCATTTGGATTACACACACATTGATGGCAAGAGCTTCCTACAACAATTTCAATTTCAATAACATACTATAACAATTTCAACGATTCTATGGTTCGCCAACAGTTTGACAGTGTCCACAATTTTTTTTCCAAATTTTGGGATTAAGAATTTTCATCAGAAATAATTAGTGAGTAATGAGCAAAAATTTATTAAGCATTAAAAAAGTTGATGGGTAATTAATGACGATCCATTACACGTTAAAAAAAGTAATGAGTAATAGCCTTGGGTAGATTACCCATTAAAAAAGGAATGAGTATTGAGAATTTGTTCATTACTGATTAAACGGATTAATCGTTAATCGAAACTAATACATTATGCAATAAAATAATAATAAGTAATGTAGCACTCAATGCATTACTAAAAGTAATGCATTATTCGCAACCCTGGACAAATGTCAATTATCCAAGTAATTTTTATAATATTCATCGATATTATTAGTAAAAATACCAGTAGTGCCGACCTCTGCTCTATTTGTACCGAAATACGGGCGCACTCACAGGACCGACTGTTGTGTTACAGGTTTTACGAGACGTATAGATTCGACCGGATGAGGGATCGGTTGCCGATCCGGTTCCCATCCCCGTAGAGAGGGATTGGCAACTCATTCGGGCTGATCATGCAGTGGGCAATGCATGGCATATAAAAATAATAAAAATAATAATAGGTGGATGTGGTATGCAATTTGTTGACTTATTCCAAACTGTTGTCTATAACGATTATTTTTGATTGGTCATTACAATTATCATATTCGTTATGGCATTTCCGTTTCATTGCACTACAATATCAAAATAGAACTTTCGCCATTCCCAATGGTAAAAAAATAAATGTTCGTCTGACAGTAGTTTTGTCTAGCAAACGTTGACAGAATTCGTGAATTTGTAGGAATGGAAGAATGGAAAATGTAGATATGTTCAACCCAAAAAAAGTCAACAACACATTAATTCGGTCAGTTTCATGCGAGAATTGTCACAAAACGGACGGAAACTTTACATTGATCGTCGATAAAATGTGTTAAAATTTTGTAGTTATAAGTAAAGTGGTTTATGACTGAGAGAGACACTTTGTATGTCTCATTGTATGCAGATTGGTGATTGGCAGTTCGGTCAGAGCCTGAATCGCGCCATTGAATGGTGTTTTGGGGATTGGAAGTGAAACAATTTAAACGGCATTCTAGACGGATTTCTCGTTACATATTCTTTAAATATATCGTCGATTAAGGAGTCTCGAAACAGCTTAGCCCTCGGGAGAACCATGGGAGAAATTATATTTTTGAGAAGGATGGCCCCAACTTTTACGAAGCAACATTTTGCTTATTGAAAACGTTACTACTGTGGAAAGTTTTGAATGCCGATTCAATATTAATTTAACGATTTTCCTTTTATTGAAAAGATTTCGATAGATTCGGCAACAGCTGTACGTATTGAATGGCGTGTTCATGGATAAAAAAAACTTGACATTTCTTTACGAATTGAGAACATATTTATTCTATAACATTTATTTCCCATAACGAAGACTAATAAAAGAATCATCTCCTTCAAAAATATATTTTTCATACGTGTATTAACGCAGCAGCATCTAATTGCATTAGAATACGCGCGCCATTCAGCACTCATGGGATGTTGCCGTACCTTGCCTGTACGTTCGGTCGATGGGGCAAAAACTTATGATTTTCGGTTAGAAACATGTAAATAATTAAGACACGATGTGGATGAATAATTTAATTTTTTAACCCTGGAATTGCAATATTATACTTGGCTATTTTTCGGTCAGTCAAAAAGTTTTTACCGTTTAAACATACTATTCCGGGCTCAATGCTGTTAATTATCAGTGATAGTTAGTATGTCACCATGTTAAAAAGTGATTTTTTTTTTTAATTTCAACAATTACTTAAAAACGGTGAAGACGATCGATTTAAAATTGGGACGGCATATACAGTATATATCTAGAGTTGCGATAGCGACTTGATTCACGTTACTATATATTTCAAAGGAAGACGAGTTGCTATTAGAGTCTTTACAGCAAGCAGAGCTGGTCGAACGTTTTTTCAAAATTCTCGAACATTGTTTCCACGATATTTAATCAATTGCAGCATTTTCAAAGTAGTTGCGAGGTCACGTATTTTTTATTTTGTTTTCTCCTACGATCGCAATTATTTAGAGCTCTGTAGCTTCACGCATTTTTTAGGTATCAATATCTAGTTTTTCCGAGGCATTAAAAAGAGGTGGCGTTTTTCGCACACATATTTTGAGGGCTCGCGATTGCTGTCTAGTGATACTAGTTGCAACTAGTAACATTCTGCTGTTTTGTGTGAGACTGTGTTTTCTCGATGTGATAACAAAGTTTTTGGTGTATTAGTGGTATTTGTAAGGTTAAAAAAAAAGGTGACAAAGATCGTGAGTGTGAAAGTTGATGGATATTTGTTGAAATTTAATTTTCAGCTAGAATAATCAGGGAGAATTCTTTTTCTATCAATAGGGATGGTAAGAGACTAAAAAATTGTGGAAATAGCGGAAATAAAAGCTTACGAAATCTGATTATTTTGAATTCGTGACTTTTGGCTAAAGTCATATAATCGAGGTCGAGACTTTTTTCTAAAGATTGAGGATTCCAAAAAGGTATGTGATTATGAATAGCTGCAAAATCAAAGTGGCATTTTTTCGTTAACGTTTGTTCGAAAATTCGGCATCATTACAAGTTCGTGAACGGTTTTTCGTATCGACCAAAATCACTTGAAAATGGATTCGTGCGATTGACCCTTTACTCGCATATTCGACTACAGTTACCCGACAAACCTTTTAGAAACTGACCTTTGACAAAATTCCCGGTTCGAACCAAGTGAGTGGAAAAAAGTCCCATTGAGGACTCACAAGTGAGTTTCACTTGAATCCCAAATCCCGAGACCCAATTAAGACTTTTTCCAGAGACTCGCTAATCCACCAGGGAAAAAACAAAAGCACTATCAATATCAAGAGACGCGGTAGCGGCTCGACGCCAAGTATTAAAAGAAAAATTGAAATTCATCGATACACGACGCAATATTTACATGTATAAACATGTATTACGGTTATTAGCTTTCGCAAAATGAATACGATAAATTATACGCAATCGATAGAGAAATAGAAAGTTTCGAAGGTTTAGGTATGCCGGTGCTGAGAGATCCCGACGAATTGGAACGTTACCTTTTTGAAGCGGCAGATCTCAATTACAGGGGCAGAATTAGTTTATATAAAAAAGCTATAAAAACCCAAAAGTTCCCCTAGGGAAAAAAAGGTCAGGACAAGTACATTGACGGTTGCTTCTTTTCTGATGATATCGAAACAAGTGTGGAAAAAAAATTTTCCATAAAATAAGAATTGTGAAAAAAAATTCCATAAAAAAAAATCATGAACCTTGCTGAAAATTATTTCACCACTATTGAAAAAAAATTTACGAATTAGTAGAAAACGTATTTAAAATAAAAAAATAAATTTGTAATTATTTTGTAAAGTAGAAAAAAATTGAAATAGAATGTGAAAAAATGTTGAATAAACCACTCGAAATAATTGCGAACAAAAATAACCGAAAAATGTCGCTAGGATACATTTTTAAAACCGATGACCCATTTTTCTCATCTTATTCTAAAGGAGGATCGACTAAATGAGTTTAAAAAGTTTCCATCGAAGTTACGTGCAGCATTAAAATTTATGATATCATTTCGAGGACAAGTATTTATTTGTGATTCGGAATATTCATTTCTATGGGACGCATCAGAAACTTGAAAAAGTAGAAAAGAATCAAAAAAGTTATCATCTAATTGTAAGTTACGTGCAGCACTAAAAATTATGATATCAATTCGAGGACAAGTATTTTATTTTATCAGTAATTTGCAATTTTGCCATTATGAAACTATGTTTCCATAAGGGTTGAGAATACGTCCAGCTCAGGACGTCTGATCGAAATTACTAAAAATGAACAACCATAAAAAATCCCAAAATCTTGCTTTCCGACAACTAGAACCATACCAACCCATTTTTTAAAAACATATTTCGGTCCAAGGAACAGTGAAGTCATGAGTTACTTTGTGACAGCAGAAACGTATAAGAAATCTTTCTGCCCATGACTTTTTGGTAAAATGGCTGATTCAAAAAAATCACATCGAAGGGGAAGTCATTTGTTACTTTATGGTGGTAGAGACTTATAAGAAAATCGATTCGTCCCGTACTTTAAGAATCCCCTGATATCATTCACAACATTTAACGTCAATTGGATCGGTACAAATTATGTTTAAATACGTGTTAAAAGTACTTGTCCGGCCCATCACTTTTTATTCAAATTGCTCATTCAAATGAAAATCGTCTCTTAATATAAGAAAAAAAATTTACTTTGAATTCCAGGAAACGCTCATGTCATACTCAACGTTTAATGATTTTAACCGGATCAAATTGTGTCCGCGAATGAACTCGAAAATTTATTGAAATGCGACGTATTTTCGGTTTAATGTTCTCAGCAATAATATAGGTTGTTTCTTATGTCGAATAGAATTTTCCCGCTAGAAGAATCGAAGAGTAAAAAATGCCGTCATTGCAATATAATCTAAAGGGCTACCGAATCAAATTGTGTACGTGAATAAACTCGATAACTTCCTTATATGCGACTTATTATCAGTTTAATGTTCTCAGCAATATAGTATAGGTTGGTTCTTATACCGAATAGAATTTATCCGCTGAAAGAAATTAGAAGTAAAAAATGCCTCCATTGCAATGTAATTTGAGGGGTTATCCTAGATAGTTAGAAATTTTCATTGTCCTAAGAGCATTTTTTGATGGACGACCAATAATATCCCTTGTATATTACAGAAAAGTTCCATTACATTTTTTTTACAATTGATACAATTAAGTTAAAATACCTGGAGGTATTTTTCTCAATTTCCTGATTTGAAGCAATTTGAATTGCTTCAATTTTTTCAACTTTGATGAGCAATTTGAATAAAAAGTGATGGGCCGGACAAGTACTTTTAACACGTATTTAAACATAATTTGTACCGATCCAATTGACGTTAAATGTTGTGAATGATATCAGGGGATTCTTAAAGTACGGGACGAATCGATTTTCTTATAAGTCTCTACCACCATAAAGTAACAAATGACTTCCCCTTCGATGTGATTTTTTTGAATCAGCCATTTTACCAAAAAGTCATGGGCAGAAAGATTTCTTATACGTTTCTGCTGTCACAAAGTAACTCATGACTTCACTGTTCCTTGGACCGAAATATGTTTTTAAAAAATGGGTTGGTATGGTTCTAGTTGTCGGAAAGCAAGATTTTGGGATTTTTTATGGTTGTTCATTTTTAGTAATTTCGATCAGACGTCCTGAGCTGGACGTATTCTCAACCCTTATGGAAACATAGTTTCATAATGGCAAAATTGCAAATTACTGATAAAATAAAATACTTGTCCTCGAATTGATATCATAATTTTTAGTGCTGCACGTAACTTACAATTAGATGATAACTTTTTTGATTCTTTTCTACTTTTTCAAGTTTCTGATGCGTCCCATAGAAATGAATATTCCGAATCACAAATAAATACTTGTCCTCGAAATGATATCATAAATTTTAATGCTGCACGTAACTTCGATGGAAACTTTTTAAACTCATTTAGTCGATCCTCCTTTAGAATAAGATGAGAAAAATGGGTCATCGGTTTTAAAAATGTATCCTAGCGACATTTTTCGGTTATTTTTGTTCGCAATTATTTCGAGTGGTTTATTCAACATTTTTTCACATTCTATTTCAATTTTTTTCTACTTTACAAAATAATTACAAATTTATTTTTTTATTTTAAATACGTTTTCTACTAATTCGTAAATTTTTTTTCAATAGTGGTGAAATAATTTTCAGCAAGGTTCATGATTTTTTTTTATGGAATTTTTTTTCACAATTCTTATTTTATGGAAAATTTTTTTTCCACACTTGTTTCGATATCATCAGAAAAGAAGCAACCGTCAATGTACTTGTCCTGACCTTTTTTTCCCTAGGGGAACTTTTGGGTTTTATATCACGTCTTTTTTCTCAAAACTTCTTCAATCTTGTTTTGATAGCAAAAGGACTTTGGTTTGAATTTCTATAAGATACTTTGTTAGTACATTTTTAAAGATTCTATGCTGATAGTACAAACATGTCTAACGTTAACATTCTATATTGAAAACTTGTATTGTCAGTATTAAAATATATCACACGATCGAAAGCTACTATTTATTAGTAAAATATTCAAATTACCAGTGGTAAATGTTTAAAAGATCAATGTACAACACGGATAGAGCATTAAAGTTGAATCTAAAGTTTTCACATAATCCAAGCTTCATACAACGCCATTTTGGTTGGTTCATTTTATTTCGAGTCCTTCAGGGCTAGCGATGAAGATATTGTTGAGAAAAGGGCAATTGAAGTCTTCACCAACAATGAAAACGTACAAAGAGAGGATTAAAAGGTAAAAATTACCATTACCGTAATAGAAACTGGAGACGACCTTGAATGTTCGGTAAATTTTACCTTGCCCACTTTATATTTGGATGAAATTAAAATACAATCCCATCTCTATTACAAGGAAATCTATTTCGTTCTATATAAATATACACTATGCTCTATAGAATTTCGCAACCATTCAAGGTCGTCCACGGTATCTATATGGTAACGGTAACTTTTACTTTTTGATTTGCTCAATGTACATACTTGTGATATTTAAGTTTTGACAGAGACCCTAGATTTTTATTTGAATTAGCAATTTGATTAAAAAGTGATGGGCTGCACAAGTACTCCTGAAACGTATTAAAACATAATTCATTCCGATTGAATCGACGTCGAATGTCGTGTATGATACCAGGGTATTCTGAAATTCGGAGAAGAATATTTTCTTACAAGTTTCTGCTGCTTAAAAGTAACGCATGACTTCACCTTTAATTGGATTTCCATTTGAATTGCAATTTTAATATTAAAAGTTAATCATTTTGTTAAGTATTTTTAGTATACGTCGATGTTAATATCTTCTTAATCATCAAAAAAATACTTGTCTTCGTATTGATATCCTAATTGTTACAGCTGCACGCAACTGGGATAGTGACCTTTTTATTAATTTTTCAGTAAAGTAATTCTCCTAAGACAGCAATCATAAGAGGTTTTTTGCTCATCTTGATACGGCTGAGTTTTTAATCTCTTAATTCCTGTTTTGTTTCGTAGAAATAAATTTTCTGAATTACCAACAAATACTTGGGCTAGTATTGATATCATAAATTTTTCATGCAGCATGTAACTTAGATGGCGACCTTTTTCATTCATTTTTTGACTATTAATTCTTGTAAGGGACCAATTATACGTGGGTTATCGTCTAGATAACCTAACGTTTAAATGTTTTTTTTAGATTCCTAAGATGTATCGAAAAAATCTTTTTTTTTCGAATTCCACAAACAAATTTTTCCATATTATGCCAAAAGATGTAGTTAGCCAAAAGGAAAATTTGAAATAAATTTTTCGCGCCGGCGCACTGCGTGCTTCAATTGTCCATAAGAATGACACTTGAAAAAAAAACTCCGTTAGATATTGGTTTACATCGCGCGAAAAGAAATTTTCACAGATGTTCCGCTGATGTATTTTTGTACATAATAACAATCCCTACAAAAAAAAAGTTTCTGGAGCGAAATAGTTCAGATCAACCGTTTATTAGTTATAACCGTTTAAAAATTAGGATGTATCGAAAATCCTTTTTTTTCCGAGCTCCACTAGCACTTTTATTCATATTATGGCAAAAGATAATTTTCGAACTTTTTTTGTAGGGAATTTTATTCCATACAAAAATACGCGGCATATCTGTGAAAATGTTTTTTTAGGCCGATTCGAAACAACATCTAACATAACATAGTTTTTTTTTCAAGTTATTCTTACAGGAAATCGAAGCACGTGATGCGTCGGTCCGAAAAATTTTATTTCAAGTTCTCCTTTTGGCTAACTTGGTCTTTTGGCATGATAGGGAAAAAATTGCTTGTGGAGCTCGGAAAAAAGAGATTTTTTCAATACACCCTAATCTTTAAACGGTTTTAACTATTGAACGGTTGATCAAAGCTATTTGCCTCTAGAAACTTTTTTGGTAGTTTGTAGTCCACAAAAATACGTTGGCGGCATATCTGTGGGATTGTTTTTCGGTCGATGTGAAACAATATCTAACGGAGTTTTTTTTTATGCCTTATTCTTATGAAAAATCGAAGCACGTGGTGCGCCGGCCCGATGAATTTATTTCAAGCTTCTTTTCTCAAAATTTTCTTAAAAGTAATCAGAATTCCGTAAAATTGACCAGGCAACTTTGGATTCTTGACTTTTTATCAAATAGGCTCGCTAGGTTGTCATGTGGTGGTTAATGGTAGCGTTAATAAAATGATTAGTTATTTGTCATTATTAATAAATGATTAATTACTAGCTCTATCATAAAGTTAACCAGCCAAAGTCAATTTTATGTAAAATGATTCCGATGACATGTTTTATCAATGTAGAGTTGCTTGGTGGTTATAAATTGACAAGTTACAACTTTTGTTATCACTAGTCATGAAATATTTTTTTTTTCAAATTCAACATTCAGTCAGCTGATAAAATAAACCCAGTCAGCCAAATATTTTTTTTTTCAACTAATTTTATTTCGCTGACCGTTATTCAATAGAAAATCGCTTGGTGGTGCTTGGTTGGTAATAAGTTTTACCATCATCTAATTAATCATTCAATAACATTTGAAAAAATTCAATGTTCAGTCAGCTGATAGAATAAACCCAGTAGGTCAAATGTTTTTTCTGCAACTAATTTTATTCCACCGACCGTTATTCTATAGGAAATCGCTTTGCGTTGCTTGTTTGGTAATTAGTTTTGCTACCATACTGATTTAACATATATTAACTCCAAGGCAAGCGATAAAAACGCTCTGATTGGTCGATTGAACGGAAATTTTTTTAACTTTTCGGCGTAAGACATAAAACGAGATCACATCGTACGATCACAGATACACAGATTTTTAAAGACTCAATTTCTCGTGAAATCGAAAGTAACAATTTGAGGATTTCGGATTTGACGGAATTGGCAGAAGATCGCATTTCAAAGCTCAAGAATAAGATTGTCTTTTTTGAGGAATTGATTACATAGAAACGTGTTTATTACTGAGCCTATAATAATGTATCATCGTTATCACGATAAAAGTCATTTTGGCAATGGTTTTTTTTACAACATTATTAAACAAACAAACTCAACGTAAAACGTAAAATCAAGTATTTACGTGAAGTATAGCAAAAGTGAAGTAAAAAGAATCATCACATGAAAGTAAAAAATGACGTTGTCAAGTTAAAGTAAAGTGCAGTAAACGAAAAATCAATTAACCAAATACAAGAGGAAATACATGATAGCGTGAAAACGGGGAAATCCTGCCGCGTCCCATCATGTACTATGACCACTTGTTATCGACCGATGGTAATTTCCTCGAAATTATATTTTTTCTTATTATAATCACATTGATGAATGATACTCGATCTAGCTTTAGCTGACCCTGGGAACATTACTGATAATCAGATCATTATTTCTAGAAGTGCTGCGAGCGCTATATAAAATTGACCTTTCCATCTTGACTTTTGCCTGTCTTTAAATTTATAATGATTTTTGAGCAGGGAAGTGAAAAAACAGAACGTACTTTGGTCCAACAAACTTGAAATTTTTTGGATATATTGATTGCGTTCTAAAGCCCGAAATTTTTATTCCATTCAAAAATGTGCATCCGATGACTTTTTATAATAATCTTTCAATCTCTTATTACCACAATCAAATCTGAAAAGTTGAAATACGAGTAAATGGATTTTACTAATAATGGAATAATAGCAGCGAAAATCTATTTGAAATGTCTTTTGAAATTCATAATGCTAGAACTAAAGAGAGAAAGCAAAATAAGCACAGCGAACTTTAAGTCTGACAGAATTCAAAACTTTTCCATGCATCGATGGGGTTTCAAAGACAGCAATTGCTATCGCAGCTATTCAGAAACCGCTGAAGACTTTTGTAACAAGTTTTTCAATTCATATATGCCACAGTCGGAGCTGAAGAGTGGAAATACTTGGTACCCATGCCGCTCCGCAGATGTTTCACAGTTTGCAGGTACCGCTGTATACCGATGACACAAATTTTGATATTATCAGAAAAACAGCACCCGACGACTTCCTCTTTTTCTTTTTTCTTTTTTAAGTTTATTATGATACATCGGAACAAAAGAAATGAAAGAACATATCGCACATCGGGTCTAACAAAATTGAGAAATTTTGCATGTTTTCATGGCCATTCCCAGACAAAAATTTTGATTGCATTGAAAAATAATCAACCGAAGGCTATTTGTAATGAATATTTCAATTGATAGTGCCACATTCACACACAACACATGGAAATACTCAACGTACACGTCACTTCATAAAGTTGTCAAACTTTGTAGGTGACCGCTGCATCATAGCGACACAAATTTTTATACCCATTAGAAAAAAAGCATCGGTAGTCTTTTTAAAATAACTTTTTGAATTCTTGTCCAATAAACGAAGCAGGAAGTGAATAACTTAAGATTCTAGGATAAATTCTGGATGTATCCATTACATCACAATGACAAACATTTTTATCTCATCTATCAATGAGCATCGCTAAAGACTTTTTGTTTTGAATCTTTCAATTCATGTTGCCGCAATGAAAGTGAAGAAGTAGAAATGTGCAGCGCACATATTTTCCAATCAATTGATGAAACTTGGTACTGATAGAGTGCGTGCCCATGAGAAAAAAAATAGACCAAAGGGCACGACCGAACTGAATGAAGAAAAATATGACAAGTAATTGAAATAATGATAACATAATAATCTCAATTAGCACGCATTTATTTGATCCAAGTTTTCGATGGTTTATTTGAATTGATGAACATATGTAGAAAAATATGACAACTTAATTATCAGACAATGATGACACGAGAACTAATGAGCACACATTTATTTCGTTTTTTTATTTGAATTCATCAGAATGTATACAATAACTCCATGTTTTTCAAATGAAATTTCTGATTCCAAGTCATAGGTTAACGAACCTATACATTTCTCGCAGCTATAGGTAATCAAAACACTTTAAAAATATTTTCGACAGACGTATAATTAGGTTAGCACACATTTTTATTTCGATAATTTCAAACGACGAATTGAAGACGAATAAATTAAATGCTTAACACATATTTCATACACTGAGCTTCGAAATAATTTTCAACTCGCAGATCCCGCACTGTTTTTGAAACTCCGATCAAACTTTTATAAAATATTACCGAACGATATATATCACACATACATTGCAGGTTATATTTTACTTCGTTTGTACGCGACAGAAATGCGTGCAATATTGATCGCCCTTCGGTGTGAAGAGTTGTTAGGAATTAATATTATTAATTAACTCAAAGGAAACCTGAAGAGTTTCGTTCACACCGTCGACTTTTCACATCGAAATCATTAACTCGAATAATAAGACGTTTATAATTATTTTTACACACTTTAAATTGATGTCACACTTCACACACTGATTCACTGGTCGCGAACGAACGCACACGAAGCATCGAGAACACAAAAATAACTGTAATTTTACAATTATCGTAAAATTGAAACCGCGGCGAAAACACACGCACAACAACCCGGGCGCAGCCATATTGTCTAGCTGTCATCGCCGATCCCTTCGATCAGCGCGATGAAAGTACATCACGCAAGCTAGTTCGTAGCTCCAACATAATTGGCCGAGGAGTTTTCTTAACGCTCATTGGTTGGAACGAGAATTCTCTCACCGAGGATTGGTGATCATGGAGGACACGGAGCCTTTGTCTGTAGCGGTCAGTACGCGTATACAGATACGTCAAAATCCTGAATGTGTTGGTAACTTTTGCATAATCTTAAGCCCGTGCAAAGTTTTTTCTCAGCAATTACGGCACGAATCAAGCTGATTTTGGGCTCATTCGAATAAGAATTTCTTAATGAATCTCTAGTTCAATTTTCAAGGCCTCAAACGACTCGTGAGCTTCGAAAACGAATAAAATGATGTGCCAATTTTACCCCCACCACCGCGAAAAGTTTTGTTTCGAGAAAGTATAGTCTCGGCGAGCCTCGGGCCAGCAGACGACAGGGCTGTCAATGTACTTGTCCCGAGACTCTACCGAGTCTCTTGATCAACGAAAATTTTTACAGTATTAGTAATACTGAGCACTGTGATACACGGAATTGCAACAAATTCATTCAGGCTCGATCAAATACATTCGCTAAAATAATGTCAATTATAAGCTTTACAACTGAGGAAGGACAGCCAATTAATGGCATGTTTGTTTGTTATTACAATGATACCGGTAACTTTCAAGACGTCGAACACATTCTCACGTTGCATCGTCCTGATGCTAATCCAACAATATAGCTCGTACTTGAAGATGATCTAATGGCTCCCGCTATAATAATGCAGTTTGCAGAAATTACAAAATGGCAAAAATCCCCTCACGGGGAAAAAACCCGGACAAGTACATTGATGGTCCCTCGTTTTCCGATGATATCACAAAAATTGTACAAAAATCCAAAAATTCACTTTCTTTATTTATTTCTTTGCATCTATTTGTACGGAAAAAATTAATTCAAACATTAGAAAGTGACGACATAGAATTGGTGTCTTACAATAATTAATAATCGAAAAAATAACTAAAAAAAGGTAGCCATTCGAGTTACGTGCAGCTGTAAAAATTATGATATCAATACGAGGACAAGTATTTATTGGTTATTGAGAAGATATCAACATTGACGTATACTAAAAATACTTAACAAAATTATCAACTTTTAATATCTGAAAATTGTGTTTAAATAAGTGCTAACGATACACGTCTGGCCCATTACTTTTTATTATAATTGCTATTCAAATGGAAATCAAATTAAAGGTGGAACAATGTGTTACGTTTCGGTGGCAGAAACTTATAAGAAAATCAATTCTTCTCCGAATTTCAGGATGAAAACCCTGGTATCAAACACGACATTCGACGTCGATTCAATCGGAATTAATTGTGTTTAAATGCGTCTTAAGAGTACTTGTCCGGCCCATCACTTTTTATTCAAATTCCTCATTCAAAGAAAAATCAGGGGTTTCTTAGAAAGGGATCACAAGTATGTACACGGAGCAAATTAAAAAAGTGAAAACTACCGTTACCGTATAGAAACCAGAGACGACCTTGAATGATTGGAAATTTCTACAGAGCATAGTGTACAATTGCCGAGAAATGAAATTAACTTCCCTATAACAGACATGGGATTGTGTTTTAATTCCATAAATATACAAAGTTTGCAAGGTGAAAGTTATCAACCATTCAAAATCATCTCCAGTTTCTATTACGGTAACAATAATTTCTAGCCTTAAATTTTTTCCTCGAACTTGATAATTGTTGGTAAAAGCTTGAATTGCACTTTTCTAATCAATATCTTCATGCCTAGCTATCAAGGACTCAATAATAAAATGAACGAATCAATATTGTTTTGTATGAAGTTTCCGTGATACGAAAACTTTTGATTGATATTGAACGATTTTGCCATGGCTTGCATTGATCTTCCAACCATTTACCAGTGTTAATATGGATCTCTGACCAATAAATAGTAGCTTTTACTAATGTGATAAGCTTTAATGCTCACAGTACAACTTCTCGATAATATAAAACTTTTTATTGCATTAGTTTACACCGGAGAACTCGATGCTTATAAATTTCAGACTAAAGTGAAATTCAACCACGTGTAAACGTGTGAAACGTATAAGAGTACACGTCTATCTACGGATATATTTCACTCCAGTCTGAGGTAATTCTGGGACCCGTGCTCCGGTGTGACCTAAGCTATTGCTGCGATGTTTTACGGAGTCGCATCTCAAGGAAATTTACAACCGCCTAAGCCTTATATACGTGTAATTTTGTCAAAACTACGAAAACGATGACATCCCGTTTGAATCGACATTAAAAATGTTGTTTATGATACAAAGGTATCCTGCAATTCGGAGAACAATGATTTCCTCATGAAACTCTGCTGCTGAAGAATACCAAGCCTCAATTTTTCATTCGATTTTTCTTTGAATGAGGAATTTGAATAAAAAGTGATGGGCCGGACAAGTACTCTTAAGACGCATTTAAACACAATTAATTCCGATTGAATCGACGTCGAATGTCGTGTTTGATACCAGGGTTTTCATCCTGAAATTCGGAGAAGAATTGATTTTCTTATAAGTTTCTGCCGCCGAAACGTAACACATTGTTCCACCTTTAATTTGATTTCCATTTGAATAGCAATTATAATAAAAAGTAATGGGCCAGACGTGTATCGTTAGCACTTATTTAAACACAATTTTCAGATATTAAAAGTTGATAATTTTGTTAAGTATTTTTAGTATACGTCAATGTTGATATCTTCTCAATAACCAATAAATACTTGTCCTCGTATTGATATCATAATTTTTACAGCTGCACGTTGTGAGATTTATTGATTCTCTTTACTGCTTATTTCGTGCGCGAACTTAATTTAAGAAAAAGAAAATTAAAGGAAAATTACAGAATATATGATTCTTGACAATTTATAGATTTATTCGTTTTTATATTACGCTCAACACTCCGATTTACACACGCGTGCGCACACACATTCACACATATCCATATAATTGCGTTCCGGACGAAATATTACCGGGTTAGTTTGTTTTGTCGATACGCAATTTATTCTGAGTTATTGCGAGATATTGCTCATATCGACCAATTTTAATTGTTAACAATGTCATAAGAACAGGCGACTTATCTTGCGAGAAGGATGCGCTCGGATCGATGGCTCTTTGCACTCCGGGACCGTCATCGGGATCACTCCAGCCAGCCAAAGAATCGGATCGTCTCACGAAGAAAATATTATTGCACGAGGCCAACACGCAATCAAGATTTCGAGGGTGGCCATCTCGAAATCTCGCAGCCTTCATCGCCTTCGGAGATCCTTCTCAAAAGATATCATCGCGGTCATCCCGAGTCCCGGAGTGCAAAGAGCCATCGATCCGAGCGCATCCTTCTCGCAAGATAAGTCGCCTGTTCTTATGACATTGTTAACAATTAAAATTGGTCGATATGAGCAATATCTCGCAATAACTCAGAATAAATTGCGTATCGACAAAACAAACTAACCCGGTAATATTTCGTCCGGAACGCAATTATATGGATATGTGTGAATGTGTGTGCGCGCGCGTGTGTAAATCGGAGTGTTGAGCGTAATATAAAAACGAATAAATCTATAAATTGTCAAGAATCATATATTCTGTAATTTTCCTTTAATTTTCTTTTTCTTAAATTAAGTTCGCGCACGAAATAAGCAGTAAAGAGAATCAATAAATCTCACAACGTAACTCGGATGGCTACCTTTTTTTAGTTATTTTTTCGACTATTAATTATTGTAAGACACCAATTCTATGTCGTTTCTTTCTAATGTTTGAATTAATTTTTTCCGTACAAATAGATGCAAAGAAATAAATGAAGAAAGTGAATTTTTGGATTTTTGTACAATTTTTGTGATATCATCGGAAAACGAGGGACCATCAATGTACTTGTCCGGGTTTTTTCTCCGTGAGGGGATTTTTGCCATTTGATATCACGTCTTTTTTTTAAGTATTTTCAATGTAAAAAAATTACATTCGTAAAAAATTCTGACCGAAGTATTTGGCGAGTGTTTTTCGATTGAATTAGCATAATGTATCAATCATGATCGCGAACTCGCCAATAACTTCGGTCAGAATTTTTTCCCACTGTAATTTTTTTACGTTTACAATTTGGTTGATGACACAAATGTAGTTCCGAACTTTATTATGTTTTGTATCTGCATCCAACCATATTCGAAAATTCCATATACACTGCCGACAAAAAGTATGGAATCACCAGACAACAATTACAGCCGCACTAAAAACTCAATAACTTTGTGGAAAATCAAGATTTTGAATTTAAAAAGCGGCATTTTGAAGAGGACAAATTTACCTTTAAATCCCTTTTTTTCAAAGTTTTTTACAATCCTTTTGGTTTTGGTACGCTATTTTGAAAATGACTCTTTTCCGGAGTTTTTCTGTTCGTTGAAAACTGGACGCATGACTCGATGAAATTTTTTCTGTCGAATTTTTTTGAGACAACTTCATAGGGAGGAGCAATAGCTGCAATTCCGTTTTTGAAAAAGTTTGATACGATTTTTTGTCGCAGAGTTATTGTATTTTTTCCTGAAAAAGACTATTTTCAGAAGATACGGCTGAACTCGAAAATTTCGAGACTTAGATGAAATTGGTATATGGGAAAAAAGTTGCAGAAGATTGTTCTGAATCGACTGGAATTTTATCAGAATTTTCCTTCGATATTTTTTTTTCGTCATTTTCAGTCAGAACTCCAACATCTAAAATGGCTTAATTCGAAAACCATGGGGTTTGGGCCAAAGTATCAGGAGAGGAAATCTTTCTATTTTTGAGTTTTTGATCGATGAGAATTTTTTCAGAATTTTTTCGGAATGTTCAGAAAATCAAAATTCGGAAAATCGCTGAACCAATCGCCAACCAGCAAAGTGCTGCTCACGAGCAGTACTTTAAACTCTTAGGAGCAGCACTTTTCGCTCCTGAGAGTTAAAAGTGCCGCCGAAGCGCTCGGAAAGGCGAGGAAAACGAGGTTGGAAAAAACACTATTTTTTGAGATAGAAACGCTGGAAATGAATATAGACAACTATAAATTTTTAGAAGCTTCCTTTTTTTGGTGATGAATCTGTCAAATAATTGGAGCCCCGAAATTCAGTGGGGGCAGATTGACCCATCTTATCCGGCTAGACCCTTTTAACGCAATCAGAACCAGAGCGACCATGGAAAAAAACTTTTCAAACTTGAATGTTTCATTTCATCATGCCAAATCGAAGCCAATCAAGGAACACTTGCATGGAAACTTCATGTCACTTTACAAAATTTTTGAAGTCCATAGCCATCTGTTGCATTATGATGATAAACTACTATCAGACACACTATCAGAAAAAGAGCCCTCGAAGACTTGCTGAAACAAATTTTTCGAATTTATTTTGCCAAAGTAGAAGACGAAGAGTGAAAAAACGTAATGTTCACTCAGTCTAACAAAATTGGAAAATTTTGGAGATATCCATTGTGTCCTGAAGCCAAAAATTTGTATTCCATCCAAAATTGTGCTTCCGATGACTTTTTATGATCATATTTCACATTCGTAATACACAGACAATCAATGATGAATAGTAGAAATGCTTAACATACATGTGACTTTATTAAATTTTTTAGTTTATTACTTTATTAAAGTTTTCAGTCATCCGCTGCATTCCAATTATCTACATTTTGATTCTACCCAAAAATAAGCAGTAGAAAACTTTTGGAAACTGCTTTTCGAATGTAATAGGTCAGAACTAAAGAAAGAAAGTGAAGAAACACAGCGCACTTCAAGCTCAACAGAAATGAGTAGCCGAAGACTTTTGGATCAAATTTTTCAATTCATATGACATATAGTCGGAGTAAAAAAGTGGAAATACTTGGCATACAAGCCGCTTCACAGAAATGTATAAGTTTGTAGGTATCCGCTGTATTCCAATGAATCGAATTTTGATACCATCAGAAACAGAGAGCATCCAAAAACTTTCTGAAACAACTTTTTCCAACATATTATGAGGAAAGTAAAGTGAAAAAGCATAAAGCATAGTGCACTTTAGAACCAACAAAATTTCAAAGTTTTTAATGTATTTTTCTCAAGATTTTTGAGAGAAAAATTCTGATTTTATCCAAAAATGAGCAGCGAAAGACTTTTTATAATAAATTTTTCAATCCATAATGCTAAAATTAGAAAGAAAAAGTTGAAATCTATGACAATTCTTTGTCGCAAAAAATTTCCGAAGTTTATAGGTGTCCGCTGCATTCCAATTATCTAGTTTTTGATGCTAATAGAACTAAGACAGCAGAAAACCATTTGAAACAACTTTTTTCAATTCTCCATGCCAGTACTAAAGAGGAAAAGCAAAAACCACAGCGTACTTCAAGTCCAACAGAATTCAAAACTTTTTCAGGCATTGACGGGGTTACAAAGACAGCAATTTAGATCCTAGCTGTTCAAGAACAAGCCGCTGAAGACTTTTATGACAAGTTTTCCAATTCATATATCACCGTTGGACCCGGAGAATAAAAATACTTGGTAATTATGTCGCTTGACAGAAATTCCAAAGTTTATAGGTATCCGCTGCATACCAATGATACAATTTTTGATCCTACTGAAAAAAAGTACCCGATGACTTCCTGAAATCTTCTTTTCAAATTCATTATGCCACATGTAGAAAATAAAAGTGAATAAATATTGTGCACATTGGGTCGAAAGAAATTCAGTAATTTCTGTTGTTTCCGAGGCTATTCACAGATTAAATTTTGAGCGCATCAAAAAGTAAGCAGCCATAGACTTTTTATTATGAATTTATCAACCAATAATGCTACAATAAGAAATGAAAAGTGGAAAGACTCAACGCACACGTCGCTTTATAAAGTTGTGAAACTTTGTATGTGCTCGCTCGATCTCACCGATACCAATTCTGATACTATCAGAAAAAATGCACCCGAAGACTTTTCGAAACAACTTTTTGAATTTATTTTATCGCTGTGGCTATTCGCACCCCTTTTTCGTGTGTCGTGCAGCGTGTGTCGTGTGTCGTGTGTCGTGTGTGTCGTGAGTCTGTGGCTATTCGCACAACTTTTTCGTGTGTCGTGTGTCGTGTGTCGTGAAGCGTGAGTCGTGCGTCGTGTGTGTCGTGAGTCTGTGGCTATTCGCACAACTTTTTCGTGTGTCGTGTGTCGTGTGTCGTGAAGCGTGAGTCGTGCGTCGTGTGTGTCGTGAGTCTGTGGCTATTCGCACAACTTTTTCGTGTGTCGTGTGTCGTGTGTCGTGAAGCGTGAGTCGTGCGTCTAAGCGTGAGTCGTGCGTCTACAGACTGCGAGACACACTGCTCCGAAAAGCTATATGGAATCACGTTACTAAAATCCGATGTGCGATCAATTTAATTAAGCTTTCAGGTTATAAACATGCAGCTATAAAAAGCGAAAAAATTACACACACACACACACACACTCATGAAGACGAGCCGTATATATTTGATTAAATATCACACTGAATGAAAAGTAGAATGCAATTGCTATATTTTGCACGATCGTTTGTACTTTGTATATTAATTTAAAAAAACAATACAATAATAATACAGTTCTTGGGTAACTAAATCCGATTTTGTCATCTTTATTACCGACCGACAGCAAACTGGAACAGATATGCTGATACTTCGTGACATCTTTCTTTTCTACCACCGACGACTAACACATTATTATTTTGAAATCTCAGGGTAAATGATCCGTATACAGTTGAGAAACCATATTATCATATTATTTTTAAAAAGTGATTGCCAAAGGTAAGTGATTTTCATATTACAACTGCATGAAATTCGCGCTGCAAAAAAAAATACATTTAAATAAACGCACACTGAATAAAATCTCAAAATATATAGTTATTCACTATTCACTATAGTTGTATTTATTGATACACAGTTTGAAAACATTATTTGACATGAAAGTGTTTACATGTAATAGATTTTATTCTAGATAAAATTTAAAAAAAAACAAAAATGAGACAATAACAGAGTACGCAAGTACAAATGGCCTTGAATCATTACTTTTGGTTCTTACACTTCGGGCAAAACCAAGTTTTGGCTCTCGGTGCTCGTTTTATGCCCACGCATGGGAAGTGATGCCACAACAGGCACTGGTCACAGTGCACGCATTTGTCGTCGTCGCCTATGTTCTTTTCACAGACCCCGCACGTAAACACGCCGGTTTTTTTCTTCTCTTCGATCGCTTGAGTAAGAGAAGCAAATGCATTTTCCTCAAAGTAGTTTTTAATCAATTCAATATTGACCGATTCGTCGATGAGGGAGTCCTTTATATTATGGAGATCGATATCTTCGTTAGTGATGTTGTATTCTCCTTGTAGTGCAGCCTCTATTTTTTTATCTTCAAGGGATAGAAATTTTAGGAGGTCGATTTGTTTCTTTTTTTCTGGCTGAGAAGAAAAATTTTTTGGTCCTTTCGCAACGGTTTTACGGGGTAGACCGATCGCTGATAACGCAACACCTTTTGGTCGACCCTTCGACTCGACTTTCTTTGGCATAATTATATCAGCAAAATCGTCCACCTGCACATCGTCGTTGATGTTTTCTTCTTTTGCGTCTTCGCTCCGAGTTTCGGCCACGACGTAATCCGCTGCTATGGCCTGCACATCGTCGTTGGTGTTTTCTTCTTTTGCGTCTTCACTCTGAGTTACGGCCAGGACGTAGTCCGCTGCTATGGCCTGCACATCGTCATTGGTCTTTTCTTCTTTTGCGTCTTTACTCTGAGTTTCGGCCAGGACGTAATCCGCTGCTATGGCTGCTTCCAACGCATCATCGATTTCCTTCTCCGTTAAGGAAGAATTTGTAATCTCACACTCGTGAATGATTGAAGCAGAAATTACCGGTAAGCCGGCGATATTAATGTCAGCTATCACTTCGGTGGCATCGTTACGATTGCTTTCGTCTTGACATTTTCTCAAGACGTCGATCACACTCTGTATATTTCGTTTAATGCACTCTTGTGATGACTTGTCAAACAGGCTCTCAATAAAGTTTTCGACCACTGGTCGTACCGCTTCTAGCATTTCTTTTTTTTTGGCTTCGACGGAACGAGATGGCGAGACCGATCTGATGACTGAACGAGATGGACAGCAAGACTGATTTTCCGCTTTCTTCTTTTTTGTCATTTCCATCGCCTTTTTTTGTGATTCGGAAATCCCTGCCTCAACCTCTTCGATCTGTAAAATATCAAGAATGATATTAATACTTGAAAATACTATATTGAATGATCGCACTACACAAAAATCCTACTACTACTACATATCGAACGCCATCATAATAAAAAAAAGCCCAGGCACTGTTGATTTTATCTACAATATCACATTATAGGAGACACACACTATAAATATTTATTTCTCACCTCTAGTTTCTCGTGATTGTGCTGAGATTCCATTTCAACAATCGTCAACTTCGTGCGTTTTTTATCAGCACGTATTTTGATGGTGGCTAGACAACCAGTCTTTCGAGAGCTGAAAATGATCACGAATAAATGGATAAATAAATATGTATATAATTTTTTATCTTTTTACCCACACGGAAACAAAGATTCATTTATGACATAGCACAAAAATATTAGCTAAGGACGATACCTAGTCTGTCGAATATTCTTTCCGCTGGGTTGGAAGATACCACCAAAAATACATGTGTATTTGATTTCGTAATAAATCAGGTCGTCCTCGGGCGTATACAATTTACTATTTTTTTTTGTATACAACTGTCGCTCTTCAGTTTGGTACAGAAATAGCTCCTTCTCAAACTCGACAAAACTGGAGAAGGATTTATTTTTTGCAAATTTTTCATCAGCCATCTGTGAGAATGTCAAATACCATCATTAACGTGTGTTTGTTTAAAAAATCTATTTTGAATAAAAGTTACGATACAAACAACTAAACATTTTGAAAAATCAATTTAAAAATGTCATCGAAAAGTATATAAAAAATAAATGTGCACTGAAAAGAAAATTTTGTTGAAAAAGATCGATATTTTGTTGGATACGTTCAACTAAACGTTTTTTTCGAAAAATCATGAAAACTTTGTCATTTCAGCAAAAAACATTGTAGAAAATCTTTTCGAAAAGTGAATTTTTGTCGTTCCAATCGTAAATTTTGCCGACAGTTCCGTTAAAAATGAAAAATATTGTCGAAATAACGAAAATTTTGAAATTATCCCAAAATATTTAGTTCGCCGTATTCAACAAAATATCGACGTTTTTCGACAAAATTGAATTTTCAGTGTGAGAATCCCTAGATCTTTTTCCATATTATCAAGACTCGAGATCATACTACACACTATTCACACACTATTTCATACTAGTTATCAGGAAAGTGAAAATGATTGATCAATTATCATGCTTTAGTTACTTTATAGGCATTATTATCATCATTATATATCAATATGACCTCAGACATTGTTCTCGAAAATGACGTGTGTGTATGTAGAACAAATGACGATGGTATAACGAACAAAGATATCGAACGATCTGCGTCTGTCTTTGTTCGTAACCTGAATCACGTTTTCTTATATTTCAATCGAATCCTTTATTTTTACTAGATACGCTCATTTAATAAAGAAATTAATACTATCTTCACTTACCTTTGGGAATCAAGAGAGTGGCTGGATGGTGAGAAAATCTTCAGAAACTGCGTGGTGTAAATTTCGTGATAAAGCACGCATGTACACGTCGAGCCGGTATAGATTCGAATAACAAGAAGAAAGGAAATGTCGAAGTTATGATTATGAAAGCTTTTTTGTGGCCATCCGAACTTTCTACATTTTCACTATTATTGCCATCTAACGACAATTCTTTAAAGCTACAGTTCTTTATACACCATAACAGAGATTGTTCTCTGCGCTACCTTAGTAATGTAAACAAACCCCCTCCTGCGCGCGTGCGTACCCTCCACGTGCCGCAGTCAGTTTTGTTTTTGTGGATGGCCAGCCAACAGTGTCGCATGCTTCAGTATTGTCAGCGAACGTCATATACAAAATCAGTGCAGTGAACGTTATATACAAAATCAGTGCAGTGTTTCAATATTTTAACTTGATATAATATATATTTTTATGATACAGTTTATGATTAACTTTTGAATAATTGAACAAACCCAAAAATTCCCCTTGGGAAAAAAAAGGTCGGGACAAGTACATTGATGATCCCTTGTTTCCTGATATCAAAAAAGTGTTAAAAAAAATTTCATAAAAAAAATCATGAACCTTACTGAGAACAATTTCAAAACAATTGAAAAAAGTCTCACAAATCAGCAAAAAACATAATTAAAAAAAAAAAATTACAAATCTGTAGTTATTCTGTAAAGTGGAAAAAAAATTCAAATAAAACGTGAGAAAATCTTAAATACACCACTCGAAAACATTGCAGACGTAAATAACCAAAAAATCTCGCTTGAAAACATTTTAAAAACCGATGCCCTATTCTTCTCATCTTATTATAAAGAAGGAATGACTGAATGCATTGAAAAAGTTTCCATCCAAGTTACGTATTTATTGGTAATTCGGAATATTTATTCCTATCGGACGGATCAAGAACTTGAAACAGTTTTTATGAATCAAAAAAGTTACCAAGTTATGGGCAGTACTAAAATTTATGATATCAACTCGAGGCCAAGTATTTATTTGTAATTCGGAGTATTCAATTCTACGGGACGCATCAGAAACTTGAAAAAGTTCTGAAGAATCAAAAAAATTATCATCTACGTTGAGTCCAGCACTAAAAATTATGATATCAATTCGAGGACAAGTATTTTATTAGTAATTTGCAATTTTAACCTAATGAAATTATGTTCTTATAAGAGTTGAGAATACTCGTCCGGCTCAGAACGTTTTATCGAAATTGCTAAAAAATCAACAACCATGAAAAACCCGAAAATCTTGCTTTCCTACAATTAGAACGATACCAACTCATTTTTTCAAAACATATTCTGGCCCAAGGAATAGTGAGGTCATGAGTTACATTTTGACAGCAGAAACTTTTAAGGAATCTTCCTGCCCACGACTTTTTGATAAAATGGCTAATCCAAAAAATACACATCGAAGCGGAAGTCATTTGTTACTTTATGGTGGTAGAGACTTATAAAAAAATCAATTCGTCTCCGACTTTAAGAATCCCCTGATATCATTCACAACATTCGACGTCGATTCGATCGGTACAAATATGTTCAAATACGTGTTAAAAGTACTTGTCCGGCCCATCACTTTTTATTCAAATTGCTCATTCAAATAAAAATCAGGGCTCTTGAATCAGGGGAATAAAAATCAGGGAATTGAGAAAAATACCTTCAGGTATTTTAACTTAATTGTATCAATTGTAAAAAAATATAATGGAACTTTCCTGTAATATACAAGGGATTTTATTGTGCATCCATGAAAAAATGCGCTTCGCACAATAAAAGATTCTAATCATCTAGGATAACCCCTCAGATTATATTGCAATGACGACATTTTTTACTCCTCATTTCTTTCAGCGAACGAATTCTATTCGGTGTAAGAACCAACCTATACTATTGCTGAGAACATGAAAGTGATAATAAGTCGCATTTTAAGAAATTATCGAGGATATTCCCCTAGATTACATTGCAATTACGGCATTTTTTACTCTTCGTTTCTTTTAGCAAATAAATTATATTCCGTATAAGAAACAACCTATGCTACTGCTGAGAACATTAAACTGATAATACGTTGCATTCCAAAAAATTTTCGAGTTGATTTATGGACACAATTTAAACCGGTTAAAATCATTGTCAAACGTTGAGTATAACACGAGCGTTTCCTTGAATTCGAAGAAAATTTAGTTCTTATATTGAGAGACGCGGTTGCGGCTGGTATTACTATTCCATGAAATGAATACATGAATTAACTTCTTTTTGGATTTTCATTTGAATGAGCAATTTGAATAAAAAGTGATGGGCCGGACAAGTACTTTTAACACGTATTTGAACATATTTGTACCGATCGAATCGACGTCGAATGTTGTGAATGATATCAGGGGATTCTTAAAGTCGGAGACGAATTGATTTTTTTATAAGTCTCTACCACCATAAAGTAACAAATGACTTCCGCTTCGATGTGTATTTTTTGGATTAGCCATTTTATCAAAAAGTCATGGGCAGGAAGATTCCTTAAAAGTTTCTGCTGTCAAAATGTAACTCATGACCTCACTATTCCTTGGGCCAGAATATGTTTTGAAAAAATGAGTTGGTATCGTTCTAATTGTAGGAAAGCAAGATTTTCGGGTTTTTCATGGTTGTTGATTTTTTAGCAATTTCGATAAAACGTTCTGAGCCGGACGAGTATTCTCAACTCTTATAAGAACATAATTTCATTAGGTTAAAATTGCAAATTACTAATAAAATACTTGTCCTCGAATTGATATCATAATTTTTAGTGCTGGACTCAACGTAGATGATAATTTTTTTGATTCTTCAGAACTTTTTCAAGTTTCTGATGCGTCCCGTAGAATTGAATACTCCGAATTACAAATAAATACTTGGCCTCGAGTTGATATCATAAATTTTAGTACTGCCCATAACTTGGTAACTTTTTTGATTCATAAAAACTGTTTCAAGTTCTTGATCCGTCCGATAGGAATAAATATTCCGAATTACCAATAAATACGTAACTTGGATGGAAACTTTTTCAATGCATTCAGTCATTCCTTCTTTATAATAAGATGAGAAGAATAGGGCATCGGTTTTTAAAATGTTTTCAAGCGAGATTTTTTGGTTATTTACGTCTGCAATGTTTTCGAGTGGTGTATTTAAGATTTTCTCACGTTTTATTTGAATTTTTTTTCCACTTTACAGAATAACTACAGATTTGTAATTTTTTTTTTTTAATTATGTTTTTTGCTGATTTGTGAGACTTTTTTCAATTGTTTTGAAATTGTTCTCAGTAAGGTTCATGATTTTTTTTATGAAATTTTTTTTAACACTTTTTTGATATCAGGAAACAAGGGATCATCAATGTACTTGTCCCGACCTTTTTTTTCCCAAGGGGAATTTTTGGGTTTGATATCACGGCTTTTTTCTCCAAAATTTTTCAACTTTTTTTGATGGCTATAAGATTTTGGTTTAAATTTCTATGGTTAATTTCGTTGGTACATTTTTAAATATTCTATGCTCATAGTACAGACATGCCTAACTTAAAAATTGTATATTGCGAACTTTTTTCCGCACCGCCACAGGGGTAGAGTTCCAGGCGCGTTTTTTTTTAACATGGTATTCCCAAGAGGCCCAATTCACATCTCATCGTTTGCAAATTCGTTGCTAGTTCATCCGTAGTTGGACCGTCTCTGCAAGTTGATATGAGTAACGACTGGGGCTATTGATAAGATTCAAGTCAACATGCTACATTGAATAGCAAAAATGATAAATAAAAAAACGTTGCCTTGACTTGTCTCCCGGGCAATGAGGATTTTTTTCTGCAACTTCAATATCTTTTGCCTATTCGAGACGCAAAAGCATGGGAGAATCTCGATTTTTAGGCGAGATATGAATTTCGGCGTGTAACATCTAATTTCAGAATGAAAACTCGTTTTTTCTCGAAATTGTAAATGGAAAAACGTTACCATCATAACTTTTTGTGATTATATTTGAAATTCATAATACTACAATTAACGATGAAAAGTGGAAATACTCACAATTAGCACACATGTCACTTTACAAAATTGTCAAAGTTTGCAGACATCTTCTGCATTCCAATTATCTACACTATCGTCGGAAAGTTTCCGGACAAAAATCCGAAAAAGTTCCCGCACTCTTTTTCGTGTTATTCCATCGATATTGTGGATAAATGAATTTAATGAACGGTGTTTTGAAGGAGAGAAATGCCATTTTAATTATCTTTTTTTGAAAAATTTTTGCGATCTTTTTCACATCTAGGACGTCATTTTGAAAACTACCATTTTTCGACTTTTTTCCCCTTTTACAGAGCGATCGCGATTTCACTAGAATTTTTTTTCGTATTTCTTTGACCGGATCTTAAAAAGGTAAAGCTTAAGCTTTAAATTCGTTTTTTATTCCAAATCTGGTACGATTTTTCAATAAAAAGTTATCATGTTTTTGTCGAAAAAAAAAAACGAATATCAGAAATTCTTGCATATCACGAAAACTATCCCAAGTAGAAAAAAATCTCAGAGAAGTGAAAAGTTGCCTTCAAGATTGCTCTAGTCACTAGATTTTTTTCAGATTTTTGTTCCGAATTTTTTTTTTCCATCGATTCCAGTCGAACTCCAGGAATATCAATTTCCGTAATTTGAAAACTATGAATTTTTTCACCGAAAGTCCAGGTACAAGTTCATTTCTTCATTTTGAACGTGTTGGAATTTTTTCAGATGTTTTTCGAATTTTTTTATCCAACGATGTTTATTTCGAATTCGGGATTGGATTGAAATATCATGAGGGATAAAAGTTCTATATTTCGGTTTCGAGAGGTTTTAAATTTTTGTAGACTAATTTCATCTCTTACCGATTAAACTTTTGTCTCGTCGAATAAATCGTCTGTGGTACTCGGCACTTTTTCGACTATACGCGGCATCCTTTCAACGAGTCTCTCGAAAATATACGGCGACTTCCCTTCATTAATTCTTTCACGACACAAGTTCAATCAGTAAGTGGAGAAACTAGGCTTTGAAAATCCAAAACCTTTTCAAATTGAAATATAAAACTTTTATCCCCCATAATATTTCAATTAAATCCCAAATTCGAAATAAACATCGTCGGATTAAAAAATTCGAAAAAAATTCCAACGAGTTTGAAATAAAGAAATAAAACTTCTTGTACTTGAACTTCTGGTAAAAAAAACCCATAGTTTTCGAATTACGGAAATTGACATACCTGGAGTTCGACTAGAATTAATGAAACAAAAAATTTCTGAAAAAAGTCTAGTGCTGGCTAGAACAATCTTGCAGGCAACTTTTCACTCCTCTGAGATTTTTTTCTACATGTGATAGTTTTCGTGTTACGCAGGAATTTCTGAATTTCGTCTTTTTTCGCAAAAAACATGATAACTTTTTTTGAAAGAAGAAAAAAACGGAGTTGAAACTTAATCTTTGCCTTTTTTAAATCCGGTCAAAGAAATTCGAAAAATAAAATTCTACTGAAACGCGGTCGCTCTGTAAAAAAGAAAAATAAGACGAAAAATGGTCGTTTTCAAAATGACGTACTAGTCGTAAAAAAAATCGCAAAAATTTTTCAAAAAAAGCAAATTGAAATAGGTTTCTTCTTTTTTAAAATTCCGTTCATTAAATTCATTCATCTACATTATCGACGGAATAACACGAAAAAGAGTGTAGGGACTTTTTCAGACTTTTGTCCGCAAACTTTCCGACGGTAGTGTACATTTTGATACTTATAGAAAAAAAGCAGAGGGAGACTTTTCAAAACTACTTTTTGAATTCAATATGCCAGAACTAAAAAGGGAGAGCAAAAAATACAGCGCACTTCAAGCTCAACGGAAATGAGTAGCCAAAGACTTTTGTAATAAATTTTTCAATTCATATGACATAGTCGGAGTCAAAAAGTGGAAATACTTGGCACACAAGCCGCTTCACAGAAATGTCCAAGTTTGTAGGTATCCGCTGTATTCCAATGAATTTCATTTTGATACCATCAGAAACAGAGCATCCAACAACTTTCTGAATTAGCTTTTTTAAATATATTATGAGAAAAGTAAAGTTGAAAAGAGTAAAAAGCATAGTGCACTTTAGAACCAACAAAATTTCAAAGTTTCTTATGTATTTTTCTTAAGATATTTGAGACAAAAATTCTGATTTCATCCAAAAATGAGCAGCGGAAGACTTTTTACAATAAATTTTCCAATCCATATTGCTAAAATTAGTATGAAAAAGTTAAAATCTATGTCGATTCATATGTGAGCAAAAAATTTCCAAAGTTTGCAGGTGTCCGCTGCATTCCAATTATCTATTTTTTGATACTAATAGAATTAAGACAGCAGAAAACCATTTGAAACAACTTTTTTCAATTCTTCATGCCAGTACTAATGAGGAAAAGCAAAAACCACAGCGTACTTCAAGTCCATTAGAATTCAAAACTTTTTCAGGCATTGATGGGGTTTCAAAGACAGCAATTTAGATCCTAGCTGTTCAAGAACAAGCCGCTGAAGACTTTTATGACAAGTTTTCCAATTCATATGTCACAGTTGGAGCCGAAGAGTGCAAATACTTGGTACACATGTCGCTTCACAGAAATTCCAAAGTTTATAGGTATCCGCTGCATACCAATGATACAAATTTCGATCCTACTGAAGAAAAAGTACCCGATGACTTCCTGAAATCTTCTTTTCGAATTCATTATGACACATGTCAAAAAGGAAAGTGAATGAATATTGTGCACATTGGGTCGAACGAAATTCAGTCATTTCTGTTGTTTCTGTGACTATTCGCAGATAAAATTTTGAGCGCATCGAAAAGTAAGCAGCCCTAGACTTTTTATTATGAATTTATCAACCAATAATGCTACAATAAGAGATGAAAAGTGGAAAGACTCAACGCACACGTCACTTTATAAAGTTGTGAAACTTTGTAGGTGCTCGCTCCATCTCACCGATACCAATTCTGATACTATCAGAAAAAATGCACCCGAAGACTTTTCAAAGCAACTTTTTGAATTCATTATAAACAACCGGAGCGGAAAGTGAATAACTTAGCATACACTGATTTCAAAATATTTCTTAAAGTTCGGGTGTATCCATTAGGTCACAATGAGAAACATTTTAATCCTGTCAATTAATGAGCAACTAAAGACTTTTTGTAACAAATCTTTTAACTTATATTGCTGCAGTGGAAGCGAAGAAGTATAAATGCACAGCGAACACATTTTAATTCCAACAAACTGGCGAAACTTGGCATTCGTACACTGCGTATCGATGCGAAAATAAATGGACTAAAAAAGGGCACGACCAAATTGAGTAAAAAAAAATATGACAGCTCAATAGATAATGATGACACAATGAATCTAATCAGCACACATTTATTATGATTTTTTATTTGAATTCATCAATAAATCAATACATATATACAATAATTGCGTATTCCCGGAATGAAATTTCTGACTCCAAGTTATAGGTTAGCCTAGATTTATCGCAGCTGGGTAATAAAAACGCTTTTAAATATTTATGACACTTGAATAACTTTTTTGATGTTTATTATGTACGTCTGGTTTTCTTAATATTATGACACCACACTACCAATTTTAATAAAATGAATAGATATTATGCACTTCATTAGACGATGAACGTTTTTTTCATTTATCCGGCACTTCGTTATATGTCGAAACTCTGTTTGTTTATACCATCAAAAATATATAAATATAGATTTTTAATAAAAACACTTCACGAAAGAAAATGACAAAATTAACTAATTCACCACGAATATATTTAGCACACGGTACACACATCCCGAACTTTGCACTGTCAAAACAATTATTTTACATATAGCCGATCACACTTTTTTTGGTTATAGCGGCGAGGTGTGAGTCTGCGACACCGCCGTGAAGTTAGCCCCGAGGACATGAGGCCTTTGATGGTGTTGTATACCGACACGTCAAATACTTGAATGTGTTAGTAGTTTTTGCATAATGTTGACCCTGTGCAAAGTTTTTTCTCAGCTAATATGCCACGAATCATGCTGATTTCGGGCTCAATCGATAGGGAATTTCCTAATTGATCTCCAGTTCAATTTGCAAGGCATCAAATGACTCCTGAGCTTCGTAATTAAACGAAATGACATGCCAAATTTACCCCCACCACCGCGAATCGTTTTATTCAGAGAAAGTATAGTCTCGGCGAGCCTCGGGCCAGCAGACGACAGAGCTGTCAATGTACTTGTCCCGAGACTCTACCGAGTCTCTTGATAAATTAAAGTGTACTTGCACATTTATTCACGCCCTAAAGGTAAGACATTATATTTGAATTAACCCACGGCGATTTCTCTTTTGAAAAAAAATGTCCTTCACATTATTGATAATAATTAAAGTAACAATTTTGTGTCAATGATTTTTTACGTGATTAGTGCGGCCAATCTGATATTTTATTCAATGTTAATGAAAAGGGTAAAGTTGAGAAAGATGTCGAGTTTTTTAAAAATAGCTTGTTGAATATATATTCGTTACGAATGTGTATGAAATGGCAAAAAATATGTTCATGACCATTAGTACTTTACTTTTCATTACAATGTTATTTTCGTAGGCAGCTTGGACAATGAATTTGTCCGAGGAAAGCGTTGGAAAGAAATTCCAAAGTTTTGAGGAATTAAAAAAGTTCCTACAAAAATACCAGCAAGATCAGAGACAGGTGATTACAACAAAAAATAGCGAACGTCTCAAACCAGATGAAAAAAATCAAGAATCGATCCAGTACAAAAAAATTCATTATTGCTGCAAGTTTGGTGGTAACTGCAGAACAGAGGCGAAAGGTTATCGTCAGAGCAGGTAAATGTCAATTAATTGTAGTATTATAAGTCACGTGTTTTAACTGCAAGGAGATATTAACTCGTTAGCCCTTCCCTATAAGATTACTTCTTTAAATTATAAAAAATTGTTTAAACTATACATATAAGAAAATGTTTGAACCATTGAAATTATTTACATTGCATTTTTTACTTAATTATTTACATGTATTTATGTCTATAAATTGTTGTTTGAATTATGGTTCATAATTCGCGCCAAAATTTGAACAAAGAAATGTGCTACAAACAGATTTGCAAATTTTACACATATAGAAAAATGCAAGAGAATTTCTTTGACAAGTAAATTGTACTAATGAAATTTTTTTTCTTATATAGCACCTACAAACAAGGATGTCCTTTCTTCATAACCGTCCGAGTTACAAAGGATCATCAGTTTTTGGAGATCAAATCCGTCAATATCAACCATGCGAATCATCCAACATCGAAGGTATATATGAAAGTTCATGAAACGAATTATTCAATTGATAAATACCGGAAGGTATAGATTATTAACGAGAAAAATGTTTTAATATATATACAGATCAATAGATCATAGAAATTCAAAAGTTGTTTTTCATGACTAAAATCTATTGTTTAATAAAAAAAAGAATGTTCTATACTAGAAGTATTGAATTTTATGCATCATTTTTTTCAACAGAGGTTATAAATTAATGAGGTACAGCGATTCTCCAAACAAGTTTGTTTTCTGTGACCATGGTATCTCGAGTTTACAAATTGGCTTTCAATTTTGTAGGTTCATACTGCAGATATAAAGGATTACAAAAAGGAACGAAGGATTTGTCCCCACGCGAATTATAGCTTGCATATGAATGAAAAATAGGTTTTTTAAGGGCGAATAAATTGACTTTTGTGTAAATCCACTTACGTCGAGGAACGTGAAAATTGCGAACAATAATTCCTCATTCATTAGGATATGTCTCTTATGTGTAGCATATGAGCCTGAAAAATCAGAAGCTGATCGGCGAAATACTTTTCGAGATCTCAAGGTCAAAGAAAAAAAAAGATTCAAAAAATCGCTGTACAATGCCAATGTTTAAATTCGCGATAAAAAACTCTTGAACATAACAAATGACAATTGCGTCTAACCAAACGTTTTTTTCTCTGACCATAGACTCTCCAAAAATATTTTATCGATTGTTTAGGCTCTCATTCTACATACGAGAGATAATATAATAAATGCCATAATTTTATGTTCTCCGAAATGACCATGGTTTCATTGAATAATTATTTTGTTCGTCCTGCAATAATCTTGTGTTTTTCAATAAAATAGCTAGTTCAATTGCAAACAATTATTCATCCATTTGTTTGTTTCACATTAAGCATGAGCCTGAACGGTTCAGAGCGGTTCGGTGAAACACTTTTGGAGATCTCAACGCTGAAGAAAAAAAAAGAAAAAAAAAGAAAGAAAAATCACTCTACATTGTTAATTTTTAAATTCATGCCGAAAAAATTGACAAATCCAGTTTAATTCTTGCTGTTTAAAATAACATGCTATGTTTTCAATTAAATAATGGATGATAGATATAAAAATAATTCTTGAAGTTGACAAATGACAATTGCTTTGATAACAAAAGGAGCGAAGGATTTGTCCCCTATGCGAACTAGTTGTTTCATGAAGAAAAATGCGGTTTTTAAAGGGACAAATTAATTAATTTTTTTGTAAAACCACTGTTACCTCAGTGAACGTGAAAATTGCGAAAAATTCCTCATTCTTTGGGTGGTCTCCCATGTGTAGCATCAGCCTGAAAAATCTGAAGCTGATAAGCGAAAAATATTTTTGGAGATTGCACGGCCACAAAAAAAAGATTTGCATTCTGTTTTTAATTGAACAAGAGATTTATTTATGAACAAAATATCTTGATTTTTGCCAATGAAATTTGCATGTAACTTCTGAAATATTGTATACTTTCATTGTGTTATCATACAAAAGATAGACTCAAGAATGGATGTTTTTGTATTATATCTAAAAAACGTCTTGTAATTTTATATACTTCTATAGGTCTTCTTCAATGCTCTTCCGGAAAACCGAAGATTGTCCCCAGGGAGTCGCGCCGAGGTTGAAAAACTGATAAAACTGGGTTGCAACACGAAAATGTTGCAAAATAAAATAGCCGACGAAAAAAAAAACACGTAATTTTGAAAGATTTGTCAAATATACGAACAAAACTAAAATGCTCGGATGATGAAAGTCTTTCGAAAGCTGTCACGCTGTTAAAAACTGAGTATGGTAAGTTTCTCTGTTCATAATCAATTGTGTGAGCGAATTTTCGTAATTGTTAATGTATTATATTCTGAACAGTTTATTATCGAGTTATATTTTTCTGCAGGCGCAACGGTCAAAGTGCTGGAAGAAGAAAAACATTTTAAGGGGCTATTTTTCGTCACAGAGGACATGAAAAACTCGATGTCCGCGTGGCCCGAGATTGTATTCATTGACGGCACATATTTGTTGTTGAAAACACGTCTTACGGTCATGCTCCTCGTGGTAGAGGATGGCAACGGTATCACCGACGTCGTTGGGGTTGGATTGCTTGCATACGAAGATCGTCAAACATTTGAATGGTTTCTTCAATCATTCAAGGATACCAACACCGAAGCCTGTGCCAGAATACGGAGTATAATGGGTGACAAAGACCTTCTGGAGCGCGACGTATTGAAGGAAGTTTTTCCAGGTATACCGGTGTACATTTGTCGGTTTCACACCCTGCGGACATTCAAACGAGCAATTTCGATTGAAATTGCTGGAAATAAAAGAACCGAATGCCTTAAATTGCTTGAGAGAATGGTATACAGCTCATCCGAAGATGAATACAATCAATTGTTTATCCAGTTTCGCAAGATAGCTCCAGACGAAGTTCTAGACTATTTTGTAAAAAACTGGCACGGAATTCGGAGAGATTGGACAGCCTACAGCATGATCGACGGAAACTTGAACAATATGACAAACAACCGTTTGGAATCGATGAACGGAAAAATTAAACAAGTTGTGCAAAAAAACAGTTCATTGGTGGAATTTATCAGAAAGTTTTTCACCTGGCTCCGCTCACACAACTCAGAGGCGAATGCAAAAATGGCCAAGGCTTTTTTAAAAATTCCGGTTAAACCCTACGACATTGAGAGCGACGAATATAAGTTCAAAAACTATTTGATGCCATTCGTTTTTCAAAACGTTCTTGACGAAATAGAAAAAGGGAAGTATATACAAATAAAAGAATGCCTTGATACATCGGCGAAGAAATGTGTCATTAAATCGAACCGCATAAATCTTCAAGCAAGCCATCTCGCATGTGAATGCGAAGTGTGGACATCTTCTCTCCTCCCCTGCCGCCATATTTTTGCCGTTCGGAAGTATTTCGAAATGCCACTATTTTCTGAGGAATTATGCAACCAACGATGGACGAAGCAATATACTATTGACAATCATCGATCTTTTCAACAATCGGGATTGGAAATTTCAACTGCTGCAGGCCCCTCGACACCATTGATACACACTGTCTCATCGAAAAAACCAGTTTCCGTCCAAGAAAAAAGAAGAAAGGTGATTCCGTTTGCGCACCAGTTAATTGACTTGGCAAGTAGTGCGTGTGGTCCGCGTTTCGACTGCAGAATGGAAGTGTTAAAAAGCCTCTGTCGATCATGGAGCGAGGGGTGTGAGGTCAAAATTACGAAGATAAATGATCTTCCAGAATTCGAAGTAAGCGAATCTCTGTGCTCGTCTGACCCAGTGGTGACGAGCGAATCTCAGTGCTCGTCTGGCCCAGTGGTGACGACCGAATCTCAGTTGTCGCAAATACAAATGCCCACACCGAGAAAACTGATTGGTCGACCATCGGGACACTTAGCGACAAGTGCTACTAAAAAAGGGGCAATAAAAAAGACAAAAAAAAACAATTGAATTCCAAAACAAGGATGAATACGAGCAAACAATCAACCTCCTAAAATTTCTATCCCTCGATGATAAAAAAATAGAGGCTGCGCAACAAGGAGAATACAGCATCACCAAAGAAGATATCGATCTCCATAATATAAAGGACTCCCTCATCGACGAATCGGTCAATATTGAATTGATTAAAAACTACTTTGAGGAAAAATCATTTGCTTCCCTTACTCAAGCAATCGAAGAGAAGAAAAAAACCGGCGTGCTTACGTGCGGGGTCTGTGAGAAGAACATAGACGACGACGACAAACGCGTGCACTGTGACCAGTGCCTGTTGTGGCATCACTTCCCATGCGTGGGCATAAAACGAGCACCGAGAGTCAACACATGGTTTTGCCCGAAGTGTAAAAACCAAAAGTAATGGTTCAAGGCCATTTGTACTTGCGTACTCTGTTATTGTCTCATTTTTGTTTTTTTTTTAACATTTTATCTAGAATAAAATCTATTACATGTAAACACTTTCATGCCAAATAATGTTTCCAAACTGTGTATCAATAAATACAACTATAGTGAATACTGAATAACTATATATTTTGAGATTTTATTCAGTGTGCGTTTATTTAAATGTATTTTTTTTTGCAGCGCGAATTTCATGCAGTTGTAATATGAAAATCACTTACCTTTGGCAATCACTTTTTAAAAATAATATGATAATATGGTTTCTCAACTGTATACGGATCATTTACCCTGAGATTTCAAAATAATAATGTGTTAGTCGTCGGTGGTAGAAAAGAAAGATGTCACGAAGTATCAGCATATCTGTTCCAGTTTGCTGTCGGTCGGTAATAAAGATGACAAAATCGGATTTAGTTACCCAAGAACTGTATTATTATTGTATTGTTTTTTAAAATTAATATACAAAGTACAAACGATCGTGCAAAATATAGCAATTGCATTCTACTTTTCATTCAGTGTGATATTTAATCAAATATATACGGCTCGTCTTCATGAGTGTGTGTGTGTGTGTGTAATTTTTTCGCTTTTTATAGCTGCATGTTTATAACCTGAAAGCTTAATTAAATTGATCGCACATCGGATTTTAGTAACGTGATTCCGTATAGCTTTTCGGAGCAGTGTGTCTCGCAGTCTGTAGACGCACGACTCACGCTTAGACGCACGACTCACGCTTCACGACACACGACACACGACACACGAAAAAGTTGTGCGAATAGCCACAGACTCACGACACACACGACACACGACACACGACACACGCTGCACGACACACGAAAAAGGGGTGCGAATAGCCACAGCGTTATTTTATACAACCGGAGCGAAAAGTGAATAACTTAGCATACACTGATCCCAAAACATTTCTTAAAGTTCGGGTGTATCCATTAGGTCACAATGAGAAACATTTTAATCCTGTCAATTAACGAGCAACTTATCAAGAGACTCGGTAGAGTCTCGGGACAAGTACATTGACAGCCCTGTCGTCTGCTGGCCCGAGGCTCGCCGAGACTATACTTTCTCGAAACAAAACTTTTCGCGGTGGTAGGGGTAAAATTGGCATGTCATTTTATTGAATTACGAAGCACAGAAGCAATTGAGGAACTCAAAAATTGAACTTTTAGCTAATTAAGAAATTCTCTTTCGATTGCGCCCAAAATCAGCATGATCGGTCGCGTAATTGCTGAGAAAAAACTTTGCACGGGCTCAAGATTATGCAAAAGTTACCAACACATTCAAGAATTTGACGTGTCTGTATACAACACCATGATAGGCCTCATCGCACGCCTCAAGACACATTTTCATCAAAGTCAGTCTCCAGTGACAGCTGAGAGAGAGAGAGAGAGAGAGAGAGAGAGAGAGAGAGAGAGAGAGAGAGAGAGAGAGAGAGCAATGACTACTACGTTCACACGGAACTCTTATTCCGGATTAATTAATCGGGTTTATTATGCCCGATATAAATGTATATACACCCCATTATAACCAAATCGGAATAAGAGTGCCGTGTAAGCGTAGTGTATGACATCTACAACGGTTATTAACGGAGTTTTGACATAATCAAGTGCAGGACGTCCGAAAAATTTCGATTAATGGATTTAATAACAATATTCAACGGAGATTCTGAGTGAAGTTCTGTAATGATAAAGTGCGAGATTAGCAAGTAAATTGGATAAATTGTGAAAAATAATGATCTCAGTATAAACTTTTGAACAGACTGGTAAGCATTTTTTTTTGTGATCCTGTGTATTCAAATCTCGCAGTGAACATATTCATCTACAAAATATAAAAATGCAAAATAAAATCAACAGTTATGGGTTATATTCACAAGCTAAAAGTGCGGATTGTAATTATATACAGTCTCCATAGGAGTTTATATGAACCAAAATATTTAGGAATTTTAGAAAAAAGAAGTGATATAATCGCAAAAATCCCCTCACGGGGAAAAAAACGTGGACAAGTACATTGGTGGTCCCTTGTTTCCCTATGATATTAAAAAAAATCCAAAACGCCGCTTAGAAGAATTCAAAAAAAGTTACAAAATAAGTTGAGATCTGTTGAAATATACGTGGCCAAATACGGGAAGCTTTACTGCGTTTCAATAAATTTCCAAAGACGGTTTGATGTTTATAGAAAAAATAATCAAGTTTGGAAATTCAACTATGTTACCAACCAAATTGCAAACGTAAAAAAATAAGATCGTAAAAAAATTCTGAACGAAGTACTTGGCGAGGATTTTTCCATGAAATAAGCGTAGTGTATAGATCATGATCAAGAATTCGCCAAGTACTTCGTTCAGAATTTTTTTACGATCTTATTTTTTTACGTTTGCAATTTGGTTGGTGACATAGTTGAATTTCCAAACTTGATTATTTTTTCTATAAACATCAAACCGTCTTTGGAAATTTATTGAAACGCAGTAAAGCTTCCCGTATTTAGCCACGTATATTTCAACAGATCTCAACTTATTTTGTAACTTTTTTTGAATTCTTCTAAGCGGCGTTTTGAATTTTTTTTAATATCATAGGGAAACAAGGGACCACCAATGTACTTGTCCACATTTTTTCCCCGTGAGGTAAAGTCCTTTTGTAACAATACTTTCAACTTATGTTGCCGCAGTGGAAGCGAAGAAGTATAATTGCACAGCAAACACATTTTCCAGCACACTGGTGAAACTCGACATCGTACACTGCGTGTCGATGCGGAAATAAATGGACCAAAGAGCACGACCAAATTGAGTAAAGATAACTCCCGTCTTTTTTTGCCCTGCGGGCAGTCGGGAGTTAAAAAATATGACAGCTCAATACATAATGATGAAACAATAATTATATAATCAGCACACATTTATTATTATGATTTTTTATTCGAAATATCAATAAATCAATACATATATACAATAATTGCGGGTTCCCGAAATGAAATTTCTGACTCCAAGTTTATAGGTTAACCTAGATTTATCGCAGCTGGGTAATAAAAACGCTTTTAAATATTGATGGCACTTGAATAACTTTTCTGATGTTTATTATGTACGTAAGGTTTTCTTAATATTATGACACCACACCACCAATTTTAATAAAATAAATAGATATGACCAACAAAAAATTTGTTGATAACGATTCATTTCTCTCAATATGTAAAAGGTTAATCGGGATACGGATTATAACGCGGTGTAAAAGTTCACTGCAACAACATAACTGTGATTTCTAAAGAACGTTTATTTTTTCTATTATTTTTTATCACTCATTAACTGTACTTTTTATCAAATCGCGGCTAGTTTTATTTTATTATGATACTGACACCCGTCTATCGTTTTTCAAATTTTTTCATGCTGCCGTGTAGGCTGCTACGTTTTACTGATACGTCTGAATTCACTGAGTATGGGTGCGTCAGAACCAACCAATCAGAAACTCGAGAGGCATCAAAATGCCTCTGATGGTGTTATATGCAGACACGTCAATTCTTGAATGTGTTAGTCACTTTTGCATAATCTTGAGCCCGTGCAAAGTTTTTTCTCAGCAACTACGCGACCGATCATGCTGATTTTGGGCGCAATCGAAAGAGAATTTCATAATTAGCGAAAAGTTCAATTTTGAAGTTCCTCAATTGCTTCTGAGCTTCGTAATTCAATAAAATGACATGCCGATTTTACCCCCACCACCGCGAAAAGTTTTGTTTCGAGAAAGTATAGTCTCGGCGAGCTCGGGCCAGCAGACGACAGGGCTGTCAATGTACTTGTCCCGAGACTCTACCGAGTCTCTTGATACGATGTGAGAATGACGAATGTATTGGAAACAGACTGAACTTCCTTTCGCGTAACTTCCAAATTGTTGTAAGCTCATTCCGTAACGGTAGAGGTCGTTAAAACGAAAATTGCAACCTGTTGTTGATAGTTATCGAAGAATGATAAAAACAATTAGTAAAAACAGATTTCTTTAAATTTCGACTGTTGCTGTAAAGTTTAATACTGTGACGGTTTTTTTTATTGACACCGTCCCATCAAAATAATACGAGCGAAAAACTCGCGCTCGTTCCTCTTGCTCGGTACTCCGGCCATGCAACGATCTCACAGGGCTTATCTAGAGCGATAATTTTAAAAAAAAAAAGTTTAATATTAATTTGCGTCCCGAATATTATAATATTTTTTCATGTCGAGCTATTTCGGAGAGCGGAAGGACAACGGATGATCCAACGGAAAGATCTAATGAATCGTCGAATCAATTCTCCGTTAATTATTCAAAAGAGACGAGAAGTGAGGTACCGGCCAATCATCGTCGTATAACACGTATTTCGAGCGGGGCTCATACGTATGGTCACCTCCTATGCTTCTCAAAATTACGAAGACGGGCTCGTTCAAAGAAATTTCGTCGATGAAGGTCGGGAGATATCGGAAGGAATTCGAATCACGGAATATTCGAGAAAGTTCGAGAACTGATTGCCAGTTAACATCGTTGGACAATCCCGATTTGAAAAATCAGGGCGGTAGTAATTAAGGCGATTTTCGATATCTCATCGTCACACCAAAAATCCGCATTCTGTAGAATTTTTCTTTTCCGAACTATCGTCGCTGGGATTTTTCCCGCATTTAATAATCGAAGATACAGAATCCAGGTTCCGTCATATTTTTCATCGATGTAACAGTCGAGCTAGGGGTAAAAATGTAAAAGTAGTTACAGTTAATAGAGATCCCGATAATCGAAATCTTTCGGGGCCCCGTCTCACGCTCGCATAAATTTTTCACGCGACGGACCTGTCAATCACTTCGAGAATATTCGTACTAGAGAAGGGGAAGGGGTGAGAGCCCACGGTCCTACCAATGATTCCCGATTTCGGCAGATTTTCGCTGAGTATCGAGCAGGACGGACGTTCCGTTGTCACAAACCGAGAAATTCGTAAGTCGTCCCCTTTTCGCTTTCCGATTTGGTCGCTGAGCTTCTATTGTATTTAAAGTGTTTATCCCGTTAATTAAAATAAAATAAAATTTGTGTTGTGGGAAGAATTGAATAAATAAAAACGTCGTTCGAATAAAATCTCGAGAAACTCGGTCGCCGCCGCGACTTTTCCTCGCGTAAAAGTATCGCTAATAAATTTTCGTGTATCCTCGGCCCTTGTGTGACAGATCGCGAATAAAAATTAATATATCGTAAAATCAAAGCGTGGCCGTATATGAAGATCTCAATTGTATTGTCGCGTATAATTGTTTCCGGTTAACGTAGGTTGTAACCCGGAGGTAAGATCGCGAAACAGTATGTAAACGAGTGAAAAAGAGTGTGTGTGAATCTGTGTGAGTGGATCGGGACGATAAAAGTGTTACAACGAAATTAAGCTCAGCCGAGTAACCGAATATCGGGGGCTCGGTAATAAATTCAAAATACCGTTTCGTCAATCTATTCTTCAACAACCGTCAATAGATTATTTTTTTTCGTTTCGCCGATGAGTAGATCCACGGCGAGTACGACTACGAGCTCGCGTTAGCATTGTGAGAAAGTGCAGGGTCCCGATCAGTGTGAGAGAGAGAGAATGATATTCGAGTGTGTGGTTTTGTGTTCTTTCCTACGCGGTTCTTAGAGACACGCGATTAACGTCTTTTTGTTCGTTTTCATTTATCCCGAGCGATTAAAATTTGGTTCTATTTAATATAATATTATCCCGCGCATTCTCTGTATAATAGAAAAGACGATATAAAAATAATAATTGAATAATTGTGAGAAAGAATTTGGAAAGAAGTGTTCTACGATTATTTTCGGTGTCACCCCGACCATCCCGCTGAAAATTAGCCGGCTATCCGTCCTTCTCTCTCTTCGTCGTCGAGTCGCTCTGCGACTGGCGCCCACGGGAAAAATCGGCGAAAAAGAGAGAGAACGACTTTTGTGGCGTTGTTGGTTAAATGAGATAAAAATTTCCGTCACAAATTTGGCGCCCAACGTGGGGCCACGTTGAAAAATTTTATAATTCTAATCGTCCCGAAAATAATCGAATTTCGTAAATAAAATTTTGATATAAGTGCGGAGAATGCTCGTGTAATAAAATTTTATATCATTTCAATATCGTTCGTGAAATTAAATTCAAAGTTCGAGAGTTTTCGTTACGGCCCGGTAAGAAAAACAGTTTTTTTTTTTTGTTGTTTGCTTCTTCTCGCTCGCCAAACGCTTTGTTGACGTCGAGCAGTCTTGCTTCGCGGGGCCGAGCGTACGCGTTGTCCGACCGGTGTTTACGTTTCTTTTCTCTTTTTTTCTTGCTCTATAGATCTGTTTACGTGTTGTGTTCTCGCATTTTCGTAAATCTTGTTAACTTTAAGAGTTCTAAAATTTTAACACGGGAAATAAAATAAAATTATTCGAGTGAATAATATTTGATCGAATTTATTTCCGATTGGAATATTATTTCGAAATTTCGTTCGTGCGATCTTGGTGTCCTACGTGATATACCGGGTGCCTACAGAGTGAGTCTGCGGTTTGAGGACAATTTTTATATTCCAGATCTTTCGAATTTAAATTATCAAATCTCCCGTGTCAACTTTGTCAATTAATTAATTATTTATTTATTTATTTTTATTTATTTTTATTTATTTTTCGGAAACTCTATTTATGTTGAGTGTTTTATGTTTTTTGTTCCGTATCGTCCTTTTGACAATTTTTATTTATTCATGTTTGACACTTTCATTTAATAGGAAATACGGGAAAATTTTCGAGATTTATTTTTTATTTGTGCTGTATTGTTTACTAATTATTGATTTTCTTCAATTAAAACATCCCTAGAAAAATCTATAGAGAAAAATTGAACTTGAGAGGCAAGAGGAGGAAGAAGAAGAAAGACGGTTTACATAAAGAAAAAGTTGAGGAAGAGAGAGTTGGCTAATCACGCCAATTTTTCCCGACACATTTATCATATTGATTGCATTTTTGGATTTTTGGTAAGTGTTTGAATTATTACTCGACTTAGTCGAATTTTGTCTGATCGTCAATTAGACCTCCAGAAAACTTCAGTTTTTTTTATTTTTTTTTAATATATTTCAACTTTAAACTTTAATTAGATTTTCATAAAGTTCTGAGTGAACATCTTGACCTTGGACAATTAAAAATTCATTTATTAATTTTTATTAATTTTTTTATTAACTGACTTGTCTTATACTAGATATTAGCTAGGGACTAGTTCAGCGATTTAAAGAACATATTTCATCTAAATTTTGATCGAAAATCGACAATCGGGAATAAAATCATAAATCTTGACTTTACTAGAAATCCATATATTTTTTTTTTTTATGACATAATCACACTTTCTATGTTTTTTTTTTCCATTGTTTTGTAAAATCTTACCTGGGATTTGAAATAGCTATACGGGAATTTTTGCTGGTGTTGAAGAATAATTTTCTGAATTAAAATAAAAATATCGAACAAAAAGAAAAATCGCGGCGTCGGGATGATATAAAGAAGTTAACTCAGGGGAGTAATTATATAAAAACTGGCCAGTATTTGAGTGGGAATAGTGGATCCAAAGTTGATTCCAATTATTTTGGGTTGAGCGCTTATTTATTTTTTTTTATTTTTATTTTATTATTTTTTTTTTCCATTTCTTTAATTGAAAATTTAGCTGGTAAGAGGCCTCTACAAAGGAAAATTATCCGGGATCTGATCAATCCCTGGTAGAATAATCATTTAGGATAGTTAGTTGGATAGTGATAGGGATTTAATTTCATTTAATTTCTCCTTTTATTTTAAACGGCATTTGCTATAAGCAATAAACTCCGTGTGGCGCGAGCACGTTCTCTGCTGCCTAGGAGCTCCCTTTCCAAATTTCCATGGTTTAATTAATGTATTAAATTGATGTAATCTAGCTTAATTTAATTTGATTGAATTATTTTATCTCATTTTTCCTTATTTAAAATTATTATTAGAAAATTATTTCACTGAATATTTTTGCGATATTTCATCGTGTCTCGATCGATAACAGCTCACAATTTGAGGCGAATAATTAGTAATTTCGATTGCTGACGATACTACCGTATTAGCTTTTCGGGATAAATTATTTAAATAAGTACAGAAAATCGAAATTGTTCGTCAATTGAATTTAAAAATGTCAAATCGCGAGGGAGTCTATTCTGTACGACCCTTAGAAAATTTACCAGACGAATTTATTCGGGAAGAGTTAGCTCGACGAAATGTCATTAATACGGGAACCCGGGAAGAAATTTTTGGTCGGTTACATTATATTCTCCGACGACCTTACAGTCCGGAACATGATGATACGGGATTTATACAGCGGCGTCATAGTGACAGCTTAGATCCTGTAGCTCGTTCAAGTCTTCCGTCTACAGTGGCGAATATAACAAACAGAAGTTTAGAAAATCCTACGATTTCTTGTTATCGAGTTAGCTTTGCTTTTCCACCCGCTTCGATTAACGAAACGCAACCTAATCATCAGGTAAAACCGGTCTCGGAAAGCGTAAACATCCCGATTGAGTCCGATGAAGCAAGAATTCGAGATTCAGGTGTTGAAATGTTAGCGCCTAGTGTCAGCTCAGTTCCGATATTCACAAGTAACGTTTCTACCGGAATGTACGTGAATGCGATGTCTTCTCACCAATTATATACAACACAGTCTACCGGCGCTACAATGTCTTGTGGTTTACCTCTAAACAGTGTGTCGGAAAGCGCTTCGCACAGAGAGAATAACTATTGGTCGAGACCTCTCCCAGTTGCAAACGAACCGATTCCGATACGCTCAGTCTACTCCAGTAGGAATTACCGATTTTACGCAACAGCTATCTATTTCGTTTCGTTCCGCATATGATATCATTCGTAAATAGCCGTTTAAATTTTCGGGATTGCCAGGAGAGGATATCGAAACTTTTCTTGTTCAGATTGAAGAACGTCGTGCGATGGTAACGTTTACCGATTATGATCTATTAAATTGCTTCCCCACGTTTTTGAGAGAGTTTGCGATTCATTGGTTCCGTAACAAGCGAAATTTATTAACATCTTGGCGCGAGTGTGTTACGGCCTTACGTGTTCTATTTGGAGATCCGAATTTTCAGTTCACGTTACGCGAACAGATTACAAGACGTTATCAAGGAGAGCACGAATCGGTAGCAAATTTCATGACTTGCATGCGTACCATGTTTGATCGGGTAGAGCCTCCAATGGGAGAACAAGAACGGGTGAGTTACGCCCATCATAATTTGTTGTCTCGACTCAGAGTCCTAATTCTGCGAAAAGATCTAAAGACAGTAGATGAGATAGAGGAAATTGCCGTGGAGCTGGAACGTAGTTATGAGAGGGGAGATCGAGAGCCGATTCCACCAGAGAAATTTGTTTTTCCAGATTTAGCATATAGACCTCCTTCTCGTCCTGCGTATAGCCAAAGAACCGTGAATTTCGCGTTTTTACCTGGGCAATCGAATAGTAATAGACGACATTTTGCCAATCCGGGAGCAGCGAAACCGAATTCTCCCGCAAATAATAATAGTAACAATACCGTCGTTTCTGCAGAAGATCGAGCATCCTCAGGTTCGAGTACGGAGTCGGGTAATTCAAGTAATAATACGCCACAGCCACTCTGTTGGAATTGTCGCAAGACTGGGCATATTTCTCGGAAATGTACCGGACCTTATAATTTACATTGCTATAAGTGTGGAAAACCAGGTGTAACAACTAGATATGAACATCAGTGTCCGGGAAACGGGAATCGGGGTCGCCGCTGAGGGCCATCGTGACTCCTGTACCCTCTACCTTGAGCCCTCTTCTTTTCTCTCGAACAGAACTCAGATCACTCTCAGATTTCTGTGCACGGCCGGTTAATAGTCGAACCTGGCCAATGCTAATCATCCTATTAACCCTTTGAAGCATGGTGGTAATCCACGTTACCACCTCGATTTTTTTGAAATTTTCCCATTTATTCACATTTTAACGTATTCAGATCCGGTTTTTTTCATCTTATAGTTACTATAGTGATGGAAGAACATAAAAATACTGTTGAATTGGCACAATTGTTTTTAATATAATATTTGTAAATAAACAAACTCAAAAACGACGTTTTTTTAGGAAAAATTCATTTTCCAAGAATCTATTCAAGGTAATAGCTTGAAAATTGGTAAGGTAGGGTTTTTGGGCTCGCTAAAAATTAGCTTGTAAAAATATTCTGAACGAAGTACTTGGCGAGGATTTTTCCATGAAATTAGCGTAGTGTATAGATCATGATCACGAACTCGCCAAGTACTTCGTTCAGAATTTTTTTACAATCTAATTTTTTTACGTTCTTGGAATTCGCGACAGGGAATGTTGGATCTTTGCAAAATGTTTTTTAGCGTTACAACGTCATACATCTAAATATGTCGATTATATCGCGGGTCATACGAAAATTTTTAAAACATTCACATACACAAAAACACAAAAAACACACACAAAATCACACACAAAACAACAAAAGCATATACAACTCTACAATGTTACTGATTACATAAAAGATATTTACGCAACGTTGTCAAATTCATTCTAGTATCGTCTTTATTTCGTTAATTGGCGAGCGGATAGAAAATGACTTGAAACATGTATTTTTAATTGCGCAACCCTCGAAAACTAAGTTCATTTTCGATCCCTTCACCAGATTTGCCTGTTTACAATGATTATTCAGTTTCCAATGGTTCAGTTGTGGTGTATTAATTTTTTCTTTTATAACTTACATGTTTCGCAATGTTCGTAAATCAATTAGAACAAAGCTTAAGAAAGAATAACTTCCATCGAAGTTATTCTTTCTCATTCTTATACAAATTATATTCTTATAAGTTTTGGTACATTCTATTTGAATGTAACGATATTGTAATTGCAATGATTCATTTTTCCGACTTAAATTATGTTTTAACGCTATATATGTTATAGTATAACATTATTTTTGGGTAACGCGTTTTAATATGTAAAACGCGCAGCTCAATTTTTTTTCATATTGGTTCAAAACTTTCATTTCTTCAATTTTATGACGCTTGTGATCCTCAAAACTATTGTAATCAATGGGAAACAAAACAATTAGTATACCAACAATAATCGTTTTACCGTCGTACGATAACTCATTGCTTACTGATATTCGAATTTGATATATTCAACGCTGTTAATATTAGTCAGTTTCCCAAATATTGGTCATTTTAACGGCATATTCGACATTCGTTGGCTTCATTATGATGGCCGGAGCGATGATTAAATCTTCGAGCACGAAACCGATATGACTTGTTAAATATACCGCTCGAATGTGTCGGGCTTGTCCCAACGCATCGATATTATCGTAATATTGAATAAAAGCTCCATTTATTCTTTGTTCACCGTCATCTACAAAGCTAACGATTGACAATATTTCAGCAAAATATTTAGTATTCGTGTAAATTATATTGTTGCAACTCTTTGTCTCACAGCGCTCAGCGCCTCGACTACTGTATAAATTTCCTTTGAACACAGCTTTTTTATAAACATTCATTCTGTGCCTGCATGTTATTCCTTCCTGTCTAAAATTCTGACGCTGCAATTCGTCTGGTTCCTTCGAAACCGGTGCACCTATTCCTTCGAAATTGGCAATTTCATGGCCGATTTGGTTATTTCGAAATGGTGGTTGTTTTCCTGTATTAAAAATATCTACAATTTTTCGTTTTGTTTCTTGTAAAACCGCTGGATCGTGGATAACGCATCGTACAAAGTCGTTTGAAACATATTTATTCATTATTTGAAGTTGCCTACCGTTTGGACTGTGCAAGGACTCTATAATTTTCTTATTGAAGCCTTCGTAAATAAAAGCTGTATTTGTCCACATCGGACCCCAATGCCCTATCGTCTTTGTCATATGCCGGATGATGTAATCTATAGGATTCTCCAATGGATCGAATTCGCTTGGTGCTCTTTCTTCGTCACTTTCAAATGGATTCGCACCTCCAACGGTAAGTATTTCAACGTTTTTATCGCCGTCGTCGTCAACATTTGTATGACATCCCAGAGCGATGCTTTCCTCTTCCGTATTTTTGCCATCGTCGGTGCTTTCTACATTGATCTGCAATTCTACGATCTCCATGGGATTTGGCGTGCTCGTTTCATGTTCGTTGTCATTATCGGTTCGTTCCTCGTTCAATCGCAAAGAGGACGTCCCTTCGCCTAATGGATTTCTCGTCGATGTACCCGTACTCCCCGGTGTCTGCAAATAGATAATTTTATGATAGCTCGTTTGTTTAGAATCATTACATAGTTCATTCAATAATTTTTTCAACTTTCATTTTGTTTTTTACAATCATTACATATTTATTTCAACAATTTTTTCAACTTTCGTTTTTTTATCACCGTTGTTAATTTGTAGCCGGGAATTTCATTTTCCGTCGGAAATCTCCCGTGCACCTTGTGGAATTCTTTGACGAATTGCAGTTCTTTTTTTTCAATAGTTCTTCTCCGTTTAAACTTGGTTTTTTCCATTTTCGAATTGAACCTTTTTTTCTGTGCGTTACTTTTCCACCCTTTTCGACAATGCTTCTACAATCGTCTTTTCTCTTCGAGTTGTTTCTAAAAAGTAACAATCATGCAACTTCGACATTACTTTTGATAATTTTATATCCTCCATGCGTCAACATTAAATATCGATCGTTATTGGTTACACTTTCACAATGCACACATAAGGGTTTCATTGCTCCTTTACATTCGGAATATCTCTCGTGAAGTATTCTTTGTCAAGAAATAAAATACTACGATTATCATTGTTTTATTTATTCATTCAGGTGCATATGACTCAGGCAAATTTAAATTTTTCATTTTCCATAATAATATTACAGCCGACACCAAAAGGACGTTTTTATCGTGACAATGATTTTATTGCTATATTTATTCGAAAAAAGTTTTACAACTCACTTTTGTTTGGACTCAAATTTTCACTGGCGGGGTTTTTATTATTCGCGTCTCATTCGACGTTTCCGATGTTTCTCAAAATTATCCATTCCAACGTTGCGTTTTGTTCTTTTTTTGCCCATTCATCCGTGCATCGAGCTGAAAAATGTCAACATAGGTAATCATTAAGGTGTTCGTCTCCGTTCCTTGCTATTTGTCGATATACCGCTTGTTGCAGTACATTCTAAACGGTTCAACATTTTTTCATTCATTCATAAAACGATATTTTATATTTTTCGGTACATTCCTTCTTTGCTATTCTGATAGCGCATTGTTTTGCGAGCACTATTGTTTTCTACACAGCATGAAATATATCTCAAACGGCGATAATTGGCATGAAATAATAAAAAAAGAGAAGACTAAACCGAAAACGAAAATACGAATTCGTATACGAACTGTAAAAGAATCGTGTACATAAAAGTTTGCTCGCGGAAATATTTGACAGAACTACGAGTCAATTATGGAGAAAAATTTTTCATATTAGAAATTAGAATACAATCACGGAAAAAAATGTATTTTATAACGCGACGACTACTGATATATTTTTGAAGTTACAAAGCTGATCTTTTGGGAATAAAAAAAAAAAAAAATAGTTGGAGATGAATTAATCGCGATATAAACGGCACCACAAATCGTCGCAATTGTGATGGAAAAATAGAGTGTCAAGCAAATGTTATACGAAGTCGTTGAATGATTAATTAGATATCATGATGTACCCGCGAAATCATAATCAAAAGGAAATATAAAATTACGTCCTGCGAAAAAAAGAGAGCGCAAAGAAAAATGCAGCTTCTCAACGATTAAATAATTACAAACCTAAAAATTCCCCTAGGGAAAAAAGGTCGGGACAAGTACATTGATGTCCCCTTGTTTCCTGATGATATCAAAAGAGTGTGAAAAAAAATTCCATCAAAAAATCATGAATCTTACTGAAAATGATTTCATCACAATTGAAAAAAAAATTCACAAATCAGCAAAAAACATTATTAAAAAAAATAATAATAATAAATCTGTAATTATTTTTGAAAGTGAAAAAAAATTCAAATAAAACGTGAGAAAATCTTAAATACACCATTCGAGAACATTGCAGACGTAAATAACCAAAAAATTTTGTTTGAAAACATTTTAAAAACTGATGCCCCATTCTTCTTATCTTATTAAAAAGGAGGAATGACTAAATGAATTGGAATAGTTCCCATGTAAGTTACGTACAGAATTAAAATTTACGATATCATTTCGAGGCCAAGTATTTATTGGTAATTCGGAATATTCATTCCTATGGGATGCATAAAGAACTTGAAACAGTTCTACTAATAAATCAAAAAAGTTACCAAACTACGTGCAGTACCAAAATTCATGATATCAACTCGAGGCCAAGTATTCATTAATAATTCGGAGTATTTATTCCTACGGGACGCATCAGAAAGTTGAAAAAGTTCTGAAGAATTTTTTGTAAAATGCCTAATCCAAAAAAATCACGTCGAAGAGGAAGTCATTTGTTACTTTATGGTGGTAGAGACTCATAAGAAAATCGATTCGTCTCCGACTTTAATGATCCCCTGATATCATTCACAACATTCGACGTCGATTGGATCGGTACAAATTATGTTTAAATACGTGTTAAAAGTACTTGTCCGGCCCATCACTTTTTATTCAAATCCAAATCAAGAAAGTTGATCCATGTGTTAATTTGATGGAATAGTAATACCAGCCGCGACCGCGTCTGTCAACATGAAAAAAAAATTTCTTCGAATTCCAGGAAACCCTCGTGTCAAACTCAACGTTTGACAATGATTTTAACTGAATCAAATTGTTTCCGTAAATCAACTCGAAAATTTCTTGGAATGCAACGTATCATCAGTTTAATGTTCTCAGCAATAGTATTGGTTGGTTCTTATACCGAATAGAATTGCCCGCTGAAAGGAATGAGGAGTAAAAAATGTCGTCATTGCAATACAATCTGGGGAGTTATCCTAGATGGTTAGAAATTTTTATTGTGTGAAGTACATTTTTTCATGGATACACAATAAGATCCCTTGTATATTACAGGAGAGTTCCATTACATTCTTTTACAATTAATAGAATTGAGTTAAAATACCTGAAGGAATTTTTCTCAATTCCCTGATTTCCATTCTCCTGATTCAAGAGCCCTGATTTTGATTTGAATGAGCAATTTGAATAAAAAGTGATGGGCCGGACAAGTACTTTCAACACGTATTTAAACATAATTTGTACCGATCCAATCGACGTCGAATGTTGTGAATAATATCAGGGGATCCTAAAAGTCGGAGACGAATCGATTTTCTTATAAGTCTCTACCACCATAAAGTAACAAATGACTTCCCCTTCGATGTGATTTTATGGGATTAGCCATTTTATCAAAAAGTCATAGGCAGGAAGATTCCTTATAAGTTTCTGCTGTCGAAAAGTTATTCATGACTTCACTGCTCTTTGGGCCAGAATATGTTGAAAAAAATGGGTTGGTATCGTTCTAATTGTCGGAAAGCATGATTTTGGGGATTTTTATGGTTGTTGATTTTCTAGTCATTTCGATAAAACGTTCTGAGCCAGACGAGTATTCTCAACCCTTATAAGAACATAAGTTCATAATGTTAAAATTGCGATATATCAATAAAATACTTCTCCTCGAAATAATATGATAATTTTTAGTGCTGGACTCAACTTCGATGGTAACTTTTTCGATTCTTCAGAACTTTTTCGAGTTTCTGATGCGTCCCGTAGGAATGAATACTCCGAATTACTAAAAAAATACTTGGCCTCGAGTTGATATCATAAATTTTGGTACTGCACGTAACTTGGTAACTTTTTAGATTTATTAGTAGAACTCTTTCAAGTTCTTCATGCATCCCATAGGAATGAATATTCCGAATTACCAATAAATACTTGGCCTCGAAATGGTATCATAAATTTTAATGCTGTACGTAATTTAGATAGAAAGTTTTTCAATTCATTTAATCATTCCTCCTTTTTAATAAGATGAGAAGAGTGGGGCATCGGTTTTTAAAATGTTTTCAAGCGAAATTTTTTGGTTACTTACGTCTGCAATGTTTTCGAGTGGTGAATTTAAGATTTTCTCACGGTTCATTAGAATTTTTTTCACTTTACAAAATAATTACAGATTTATAGTTTTATATTTTTTCAATAATGTTTTTTGCTGAATTATGATTTTTTTTTCAATTGAGCTGAAATCACTTTCAGTAAGGTTCATGATGTTTTTTATAGAATTTTTTTAATACTTTTTTGATATCATCAGAAAACGAGGGACCATCAATGTACTTGTCCCTACCTTTTTTTTCCCTAGGGGAATTTTTGGGTTTGATATCACAGCTTTTTTCTCAAAAATTCCTGAACCTTTTTTTGATGATACCCTGACCTGTCAGCGGACCCAAAGAATCCGTCCGGTAGGGACAAAATTGGACTAACAAGTGTTGGGTCCGCGGACCAAATATCCACTTCCGGTTTGTAGTCCGTGGACCGTTCAGTGGTCGGTCCGGCTAGCCCCCCGCGGACTGTTCAGCTAGCCCCCCTTTTTAGTCCGCGGACCGTGTAGACCCGGTTCGCGGACCGTGTCGGATATCCCTGTAGGAAAGTCCGCGGACCGTGTTTACACGGTCCGCGGACTGCTCGGCTGTCCCACTGGGACAGTCCGCGGACCGATTAGTAGTCGGTTCGCGGACCGCTCTGCTATCCCTCCGGGATGGTCCGCGGACCGATTGGTGGTCGCTTCGCGGACCGTTCCGCGGACCGCTCTGCTATTCCTCCGGGATGGTCCGCGGACCGATTGGTGGTCGCTTCGCGGACCGTTCCGCGGACCGCTCCGCTATTCCTCCGGGATGGTCCGCGGACCGATTGGTGGTCGCTTCGCGGACCGTTCCGTGGACCGAATAGTGGTCGATTGGCGGACCGGTCCACCATCCCTCCGGGATGGTCCGCGGACCGAATAGCGGTCGATTCGCGGACCGGTCCGCCATCTCTCCGGGATGGTCCGCGGACCGAATAGCGGTCGATTCGCGGACCGGTCCGCCATCTCTCCGGGATGGTCCGCGGACCGAATAGCGGTCGATTCGCGGACCGGTCCGCCATCTCTCCGGGATGGTCCGCGAACCGAATAGTGGTCGATTCGCGGAGTTCGTTCCCCGTGGTTACGAGGTCGGCGAACCGTTTCTCGGATATTGAATCAAGTTTTTGCAAACTCGATTCAATATCCGTTCGAAGAGAGAGATAGAGACGAAGAGAGGAGAGTGGTCCGTTGAATTTTGATAATCTGAAATGTATGAAATGTATTAGACAGGGAAATGAAGCGAAATAATCAGCAAGAATACCGAGGAGACGAAATAATAAACAATATACTATACATGCTTGAATTAGTTTTTTGTACGTAGTATAAATTGTTTATTTTCGTACATAATAATTATTGCAAATTATATTTACTTATATATATAGTCGCGCCGGCACACGTAATCGTATTTTCGTTCGTAATGAAAAATACTGGCGAATATGCTGTACAAATAAAAAATGAATAATAATTTTGCGTATAAAAAAAAGTTGCGCATAACGTATTTCAATCCGTTTCCCATACGTTTGTCATTTTGACACCATACATTGCGTCGTTAACTATGATTATAATAGCCGGCGCGAAACCATCATCGACTTTGACAAAACCTTTTGTTGATTCTACCAAGCAGTGAACGTGTTGCGCGCCGCATAAAAAACCAGTACTTTTCATATACGTTACGAACAGCCCGCCATGCGTAGTTGTATCGTAATCGTCATCATTATTAATAAAATCAACGATCGCTTCTATTCGAGCGAATTGCTTCGCGTTATCCGAGTATATATATTTGTCGCAAGTTTGCGCTTTACCGTTATCGCCTTCATCGCTCACGTATGTAACGCCTCTTATTTTCGCTTTTTTAAATACATTCATTCGGTAGCCGATGCGCCCCACGTTTTCGTTCTGCAATATGGTAACTTCGGTAGCGGAAGGCTCGCGTACAATATGGTACCCTAATTCTTCAAACTCGAGGCTATTTTCATATTCGTCGTAATGCGATTTTGGTTTATTCAAGCCCATATTCAAAAATTCGGTTAGCATTTGTTGAACCTCAAGGTCCAAGATCGCGTCGTTTTTTATATTGCGGATGTAATCGTCGAGCACATAATAATTCATTATTTGCAATTGACGGAAGTTGGGACTTTTCAAAGATAGCAAAATTTGACGGTTATAACCCTCGTATATGAAGGCCGTATGAGTCCACAGAGGTCCCCAATTAGTAACGCAATCGGGAACGTGTCTGAGTATGTGCAGGTTGTACGTCATATTTTGCAATCCCATCAAATATTGGTAGTCTTCAATGAAAAATTCAATGAGCAGCCGCGCTTTTCGAATATTTTGCGCATTTATACTTTCGTTGTTCAGAATATGGGCCGCTTCCGATAGGCGGACAAATAATTGCAAATATTCGTGAGGAATCAAATCTTTCAGACACGGAACGCAATAATACAAAATCCAATTTCGCCATTCGTTCGCTTTCCATATGTTGCAGTTTTCAATGCCTCGCGGTTTTCTCGCTATTCTACTCGGCGTACGTATCGTCGTTAGCCGCCGGTTTATAAGCCTTTCCAGACTTTCCTTACTGCCAATGTACCACGCGTCGGTTGTTTTGGCGTTGAGCAAAAGTTGCGTCAATTTTTTTCCTACTCCGAGCCAAATGTTATGCATAGAATCTATTACAAGCCCTTTATTGAGATCTAATAAAGGGACGTATCTGAGTATGCTGTTACCAATAAATCCCCGTACCCTGATACCGCTATTCATTGCTTCGTCCATATCATTACGCATTTCTACGTCCTTGCGATGATCGTATTCGCCCATCGGGTATACCCATTCGAAATTATTAATCCCACAACTTCGACCACTCGTGTAACATACGGGACATCCGAATCTACCGTTGAATCTAGTCATATTTAGAATACTAGCACGCGCTACGGAATCAACACAGCAGATAATCGTCAAAAATTTAGTGCATACCGTTACGTTTTCCCTGCCGTAAGGTTTCCATTCAATGCCGGTATTATATAAACTCTGCAGCTGCTCGACAACGGGTTTCATGAACGCGTTCAAATCAGGATGTTTGCTATCTACCCAAATCCCTGCCAATATAATGAAACGTTTTCGCGCGTGTGGCGGAAGTTCGTTAATTGTCAGTAGTATAGGCCAGGCACTAACATGCGACGATTTTGCTACTTGGCATCCGTCTGTATTCATAGAAAATGAAAAGTTCCATTCGTTCGATAAAAAATTTCCCGGTTTTTGCAAGTTTTTATATTCCATTCCGTCGTAAATATCCTCCATATTATCATCGTTGTATCTTCTCCGATTTTGCGGATATCGAAGAAGCTTAACGAAATTCGGTATGGATAACAACCTCTTAATTTGTTCAATCAAATTCAACGTTACGAAGAATCCTACCGTTACCAATGGTTTTCCCGGTCCTGAAACTTTGCAATAACAATCTCTGATCGGCAACTTTCCTCTTCCGATGACAGTCAGACACTTTCGACAATACAAATGACGGGTTTGTAAGCTACGTTCCGTTCTACCTAATCTCTTCCACATCGTTCTTTTTGTTTCTGGAAACTTGTTATTCCTATCAAACCTGTTCAAGAATGTGAAAAATGATAATACGGCTATAATGCTTAAGACGTGTCGTACAGCCATAGCGATAACGGTTAAGAACATCGTGGCATAGCGATCTTCGTCCCGCATAGTGATCACCGGCCTTTCTTCGTCGGGTAACGGCGCCGCCGCGTCGTCGTTCCCATTCCCCCCTACTACATCGTGCCCTGCCTCTTCCTCACTCGAACTTTCATCGGAACTGTTGTTATTTTCAACATCATGGTCGCTATATTCGGATTCCGCGTCATCGCCATTTTGAATCGTATTACTATCGAAATTACCACGGTACTCTTCATGCCCTTCGCAATTAATATTATTTAACATTTCTCGGGGAATGTCGTTCATATCGATTTCATCGCTGCTACCGCAATCATCACTCTCCCATTCACGCATTTCATTCACGCTTCTTTCGTTAGTGCTTACGTAACCGGCGGCCTCATCGTCGCAGTTTCTTTCGTTATTATTCCGCGATTCATCGTCGAAGGCATGGCGTTGCTGCTGTTGTTCCGTCCCCGCGTCATCGGTCGTTTCACGTCTCGTTTCATCCGTATACAATGCTGCGTCACTTGACCGACTCTCATCGTCGCTGTTATCCTCGATCGTCTGAAAACATATACTTATTCAGATTCGAAAGTATCATCATTCATGCAAAGATTGTACTATTCGGGTATACCCGAAAGGGGAGTCCGGCACACGGGGGTCCCGATAGCCGGGGGGCCCTTACGGTGCGTAAAGCATTTTCATATCCTTTGAAAAAAAAAAAATTTATTTTTATTATTAGTGTCGTCAGTGCGCTGCACAAAGTACCGTCGCGATCATAGTGTTTCAATTTACGTATTACCGCGCAAAGCCAAGATTTTACGTTTAAATACTTTCATCTTACCGGCTGCGATCCGTAATCCGGATAATCTTCAGTCGTTGGTAATCTGTCGCACGCTTCCATGTATATGTTCGTAAAAGCCTTCATCTTCCGCCGCGTCGTTTTTTTGCTTCTGTACGCCTTATTCCGCTCCATTATTACGATTCAATGTCGTTATATGCGCTTATACTCCCCAGGCTCGAAATGTTACCTTCGAAAATTAATTACAGAATGTTATATGCTACGCTCCGAACGAGTTTTTGAAAATTCACGCATACGTCGCGCTGCGATGGTGGTATTATTGTTGCAATTGTAAATATCATCCATGCTACCACTCTTAATATATTCATATGTTGAATAATCTTCAGCCTATAGGTTGTCACGCGCAATATTGGTTTCTTTCGGTATTATTCGCAAACATTTCTTTACTACTTTTTTTCTTTTTTTTTACAAAACACAATCATCGCCGTAGCGAAATGTACGATCGTTTTAATCTTCATCGCGCGTTTATATATAATTATAAAAAACCGTTATATACCTCTGTCGAATCTGCGCTTTCCTTTCATTTCGAAGGCTACGCGATGCGGTGTTGAAAATTTTATTCCAATTCTTCGCAATACTGTGTCAATCATTTTCATGGCCAAATTGACAAGAAATATTCAACTCGTCGCGGGGTTCATCGGCTAATATTTCATTTTTGAAGCCCCAATTTTGATAAAGTTATAATTCGTTCGAGGAAACCAAAAAGCTTTCCAATTATTTTATTATACATTCGAATTTTCGAATTTCAATATTCGAAAATAAATTCCAATTATATATTATGATATGAAATTTACGAAACATTTAAAAAAATTAGTTTCTCTTCATCATTCCGGTTTTATATATACGTGTCGTCGAAGTCGCTTACGGCTTCAAAAACGTGCCACAAAAATAATGAATAAAAAATGAAAAAAAAAACTTGCTGCACACCTTCCAACGAGATGTTCATGCGCCAATTCCGAGAAAATCGTGAGTATCGAACGCTTCGTAAAAAGTATATGGAACGGCAAAATGACGATGATGATCGCTTCGATAACATCAACCCGCAACGGAAACGGTGTGCTCTTCCTTCCGGCAAATAAGCACGATGAACGCTGGCACACTTTCCGTTTTATTTCTGCTGCGCTTCGGTTGTCCCGTAATGATTCAAAATACAACGTCAGAAAGGTCGTGACACGCGCAACGGTTAAAACCCAATCGGTCGTTTGTATTTCGATGACCGCATATGATGAGCAGCGACAAGTCCTGTAATAACGAAAGAGTAAAATAAGAATAAATTTTATTTCTTTCGAATCGTTTACTATATTTATTAACGCGAATGATTCATTACGCACGCCGATAATCCGGGAAAATAAGATGCGGAGAAACCAGCCACGGTGCTATTGTAACGGTGGTTATCAATATTTTCAAAACGTATAGTTACTGCTTGCAACATATTGAAATAAATGCAGCCCGCACATTTTGCTCGAAATTCTATTACATAGAAACATTTTTTCGTTACATATGAAACATAAAATAAAAGCAGCGATGGGTTTCTTTCCCTGTACGCACATTCCGGTAAATTGCTTACCTTCGTATAGAGATAATTTTCAGGTTTTATATCGCCGTGTCGATGACTCCTCGGCGAATATATGCCATACGCTATGATTTCCAACGATGGAATATAGAACCGCACCTCGTACACAGATTGCAAATATATGTTACGCAGCTATCGCACCGATGAAATTTTGCAAGGCCCGCAGCAGAGGACTTGAGCAGTCGATTCGCACCAATATCCTTGATTATCGACCATATACCAGAGCCATCAAAAGAGGTATACGTCTCGCAGTGCTGCTGCGCTGACGTTTGCCGATTTATTTGTGCGCTGCTTCAAGTTGATTTCGCATCCGTACATATACGCCGTAGAGGAACTGCTTATTCATATATTCATATGCACCGGATCTATACATGGAAAGGAACGAAAATAAAACTTGATAGAACGCACAACCATAATATATTGTAAAACATGCGAATTTTAATAGAGCATTTTTTGTGAAACGCGTCCGCCGTCGTCTCAACAAAATTGGTATATATATATATCGCCACTTTTGAATTGATATGTCCAAAATCAATAAATAAAGCGAGTATATACACACAGAAAAGAAAATGAACGCTCAATCAATTTATATATATATAAGAGTGGATCGCGGGAAAAAATATCATATGGTACACGCGAGAAACAAATAAAACACGCCGCGTCTTTCAATAAATACATATATGTATTTATTGACAGACGCGGCGGACGGATTCAGTCCGCGGACTCATTTTATGCAGTCCACTGACAGACCAGGGATATGAATCGAGGTTATGTATAGGATCGCGTCATTTTACATTACTCGCGCACCGTATACATATATATATGTTCTCTTTTCGATACACATTCATTATTAGATAATAATTGGATCGCGAGACTTGCAGAGTTATTTAAAACAAATGTACGGAAACGAAAATTCATTACGTCATATAAAAATATTTACACACACGTGCACACAATATGTATGGCGACGCGAACAAAATAATAAAAAGCGCGACCGGCACACGACACACGACACACTCGCTCGCGCGCGCGACGCGGTTATTTTATTTACACGAACAAAATTTGGAACACACTATGCAACATTTATATACATATATTGCTGCGGATATTGTTATAAAAATTGTTAACAATTTTCAACACCGGAAAACACTTTTTTATTTTCACGTGGACACGCACGACACGATGATCGATAAAAGCACACCTCGCGTTTTAACGGCGTTATGACCATATATGGAAGAAAATGGCGGAGTGGCGAGTGACGCGCGCACAAAACGTACGTGGCGATTTATGAAAACAAATTTTTGTAATACCAACCCGATAAAATATATACTCGCAGCACGACGAAAATGTCACCGCCGTGCGGATCAAATAATAATAATAATAATAATAACATTTATAAGAATGTAAGTATATACTTGCCATATGGTAATTAAGTGTAGCGACGAAACATTTATTCTTATGAATTAAGTATAACAAATAATTATATTTAGTTTCGTCGTTATTATTTTATTCGAATAAAGAGCGCGCGCATGCATACACGAGCGCCGCTCACGACGCGCGTACAAAATAACGCTCGCTATCTCTCTCTCTCTCTCTATCTTTCTCTTCCTCTCTCCTCTTTCTCCCTCTCTCGCTGTCTTTATTTCTCCCTCTACTGCATTCATTCTCGCGACTGCTACCAGCTCGCGCTCGCGCGTCGCCGGATCTCATCTTTTGCTGTGATGCGCGTGCCATTATTATTATTATTTTCTTACTATCTCGCGCGGCGCTATATATATACATCGCGTTCATATATGTATACCATATACAGAGGCTAATAATAATTAATAGGCTAATATAATTAATAAATTACTTGTTAATTAATTAATGAGTAATTAATTATTTTTATTAATTTTAAATTAATATGCGGTCACTTTAATATGGATCATTTTATATTGTCAAAAGTTGACGTGATATATATATATATATATATATACATACACAACGACAATATATACACCGGCCAATAATAAAGTCGTATGGGGCGGACGCTAGTTGAAATTTCTTGACGAACTAAAAGTTGAATAGCTCAAACAAAAAAGAAGATATCTCAATTTTCCAAACGGCTTTTTGAAGAGGATGCATGTAGCTTCAATTTGCAACTACATAATATATCTTTTTCAATTTTTTTTTAGTCCGGGTACATATCCTTTGTACCAAAAATTATTGTAACCACTTTGCCAAAAATGTTATTGTAACAAATTTTTCAAAAACCCTAACAAATTTTTTTTATCTTTTTTTGTTAATTACTAATTGATATATGTAGCAGTGAAAATATATGTCACACGAAACACATTGACACATTGAAGTTGGCCGTTTTTAAATAGACGCGACGGTGAAAAACAATCGTACGCAACTTTTTAAAAACAAAATAAATGCTACTATCCCCCCTCCCCCTTTTATACGTATTTTATATACTGAATATTATCGGAAACATTCATTTCTACGAACCGTGCGCGCGATTTTCAAGAGCCAAATAAAGAAAAGGTTGAAAAACGGGCAACTTCAAAAGAATGTACCCGGACTAAAAAAAAATTGAACAAAGTTTTATCGAGGCGCAAATTGAAGCTCCATGCGTCCTCATCAAAATGCCGTTTGTAAAATTGGGATCTTCTTTTTTCTTCGAGCTATTCAACTTTTAGTTGGTCAAGAAATTTCAACTAGCGTCCACATACTTTTGGCCGGTAGTATATATATATTGAACAATTTTGTACACATGTTTGGGGAAAAATAGTACAATATTAAAAAATAGTTAGCGGGGACTGCTCGCAAAGTACTGACTTTCTGCTGCACGGTCGCGCCGCGTGTCAAAAGTGCGCGCACACCGCCATCAATTATATAAAACAACCGACCGAATTATAGATATACTAAATAGTAAAACGTAGCAATGAAAATATATATATACGCGAAACGGACACATTAGTAGAAATAATATATCGTGTTTCGTTCCAAAAAAAGAGCGAATGAAACAATATAACGACACAAAATTTGACTTGCGATAACCATTTTGAATATATATACACGCCCAGCAGAGATGAGACACACGCGCGCGATGCAAACAAGACAAAGGTTTCTAAAATATTTAACAGCTATTATTTCCCGTAATATTTTTTCATTTCTATATAAAAAGAAATGACAAAAACTTGGTAAAACTTCATTATAATTATTGCTATATATATACCGATCGATCGAAATATATATATCACGCCGGTATATAATCGGCGTTTGATAAATTTTCATCTGTGTACGCCTCATCATCACCCGACGACACGTGTTCCTTATCTCCGTTATCCGCGTTGGTCATCTGTTCGCCGTTCGTCGTCGAAGGACGTATCTTCGGCCGCCGCGCTTTTGTGTTGTACCGGTGCGATTTTAATTTGGCCGCCATGAACTGTCTGCCGATCTCGTACGACGTAAATTCTCCGCATGGTATATTCTTTGTTTTTTGTAGGGCGAAGCATGTGTCTGCAAAAAATGATGATTGGTTTTATATATAAATTGTATTGTCATTGCGTTTTAAAATGTAAAATTTGTGATATACGAACCAATGAGACCTTTTATCGTCGAGCTTTTAACTTTTTTTTGCCCTCTCATTTTGGTCGCTCGACTTTCGGTGACAACCAATTTTGTCATCTCCTCCTCGGTCCAATAATGTTTCATTAATATATTTAGCCTTTTGCGCATATTGTGAGCGGCGCAAGCTTGGAACAGCACTGATCGTGGCAGACTAATGCCTTTCACCAATTCGACATGTCCCTTCTCGGAAACCGAACTCAAAGTCACCAACGGGTCTACATCCGGAGTTGTTTGAATGTTTCGTTTTTCAAATTGTACAAGCGCTTCGAACGCTTTGACCTTGTTCTTCATACTTTTGATGTCATTCGTTAACTGTAATAAGGAGGATATATCGGAATTATTTACGAATAATTCGTAATCGATTAAAGCACAATCCAATGCTACATTATTTCGTTATAATGTACATGGGCAATTATTATCCGCATTGCGAGAATTGTATCAACTTATATTTGCAGTAACATTATCAAGAGACTCGGTAGAGTCTCGGGACAAGTACATTGACAGCCCTGTCGTCTGCTGGCCCGAGGCTCGCCGAGACTATACTTTCTCGAAACAAAACTTTTCGCGGTGGTGGGGGTAAAATTGGCATGTCATTTTATTGAATTACGAAGCACAGAAGCAATTGAGGAACTCAAAAATTGAACTTTTAGCTAATTAAGAAATTCTCTTTCGATTGCGCCCAAAATCAGCATGATCGGTCGCGTAATTGCTGAGAAAAAACTTTGCACGGGCTCAAGATTATGCAAAAGTTACCAACACATTCAAGAATTTGACGTGTCTGTATACAACACCATGATAGGCCTCATCGCACGCCTCAAGACACATTTTCATCAAAGTCAGTCTCCAGTGACAGCTGGAGAGAGAGAGAGAGAGAGAGCAATGACTACTACGTTCACACGGAACTCTTATTCCGGATTAATTTATCGGGTTTATTATGCCCGATATCAAGAGACTCGGTAGAGTCTCGGGACAAGTACATTGACAGCCCTGTCGTCTGCTGGCCCGAGGCTCGCCGAGACTATACTTTCTCGAAACAAAACTTTTCGCGGTGGTGGGGGTAAAATTGGCACATCATTTTATTCGTTTTCGAAGCTCACGAGTCGTTTGAGGCCTTGAAAATTGAACTAGAGATTCATTAAGAAATTCTTATTCGAATGAGCCCAAAATCAGCTTGATTCGTGCCGTAATTGCTGAGAAAAAACTTTGCACGGGCTTAAGATTATGCAAAAGTTACCAACACATTCAGGATTTTGACGTATCTGTATACGCGTACTGACCGCTACAGACAAAGGCTCCGTGTCCTCCATGATCACCAATCCTCGGTGAGAGAATTCTCGTTCCAACCAAAGAGCGTTAAGAAAACTCCTCGGCCAATTATGTTGGAGCTACGAACTAGCTTGCGTGATGTACTTTCATCGCGCTGATCGAAGGGATCGGCGATGACAGCTAGACAATATGGCTGCGCCCGGGTTGTGCGTGTGTTTTCGCCGCGGTTTCAATTTTACGATAATTGTAAAATTACAGTTATTTTTGTGTTCTCGATGCTTCGTGTGCGTTCGTTCGCGACCAGTGAATCAGTGTGTGAAGTGTGATATCAATTTAAAGTGTGTAAAAATAATTATAAACGTCTTATTATTCGAGTTAATGATTTCGATGTGAAAAGTCGACGGTGTGAACGAAACTCTTCAGGTTTCCTTTGAGTTAATTAATAATATTAATTCCTAACAACTCTTCACACCGAAGGGCGATCAATATTGCACGCATTTCTGTCGCGTACAAACGAAGTAAAATATAACCTGCAATGTATGTGTGATATATATCGTTCGGTAATATTTTATAAAAGTTTGATCGGAGTTTCAAAAATAGTGCGGGATCTGCGAGTTGAAAATTATTTCGAAGCTCAGTGTATGAAATATGTGTTAAGCATTTAATTTATTCGTCTTCAATTCGTCGTTTGAAATTATCGAAATAAAAATGTGTGCTAACCTAATTATACGTCTGTCGAAAATATTTTTAAAGTGTTTTGATTACCTATAGCTGCGAGAAATGTATAGGTTCGTTAACCTATGACTTGGAATCAGAAATTTCATTTGAAAAACATGGAGTTATTGTATACATTCTGATGAATTCAAATAAAAAAACGAAATAAATGTGTGCTCATTAGTTCTCGTGTCATCATTGTCTGATAATTAAGTTGTCATATTTTTCTACATATGTTCATCAATCCAAATAAACCATCGAAAACTTGGATCAAATAAATGCGTGCTAATTGAGATGATTATGTTATCATTATTTCAATTACTTGTCATATTTTTCTAGATTCAGTTCGGTCGTGCCCTTTGGTCTATTTTTTTTCTCATGGGCACGCACTCTATCAGTACCAAGTTTCATCAATTGATTGGAAAATATGTGCGCTGCACATTTCTACTTCTTCACTTTCATTGCGGCAACATGAATTGAAAGATTCAAAACAAAAAGTCTTTAGCGATGCTCATTGATAGATGAGATAAAAATGTTTGTCATTGTGATGTAATGGATACATCCAGAATTTATCCTAGAATCTTAAGTTATTCACTTCCTGCTTCGTTTATTGGACAAGAATTCAAAAAGTTATTTTAAAAAGACTACCGATGCTTTTTTTCTAATGGGTATAAAAATTTGTGTCGCTAAGATGCAGCGGTCACCTACAAAGTTTGACAACTTTATGAAGTGACGTGTACGTTGAGTATTTCCATGTGTTGTGTGTGAATGTGGCACTATCAATTGAAATATTCATTACAAATAGCCTTCGGTTGATTATTTTTCAATGCAATCAAAATTTTTGTCTGGGAATGGCCATGAAAACATGCAAAATTTCTAAATTTTGTTAGACCCGATGTGCGATATGTTCTTTCATTTCTTTTGTTCCGATGTATCATAATAAACTTAAAAAAGAAAAAAGAAAAAGAGGAAGTCGTCGGGTGCTGTTTTTCTGATAATATCAAAATTTGTGTCATCGGTATACAGCGGTACCTGCAAACTGTAAAACATCTGCGGAGCGGCATGGGTACCAAGTATTTCCACTCTTCAGCTCCGACTGTGGCATATATGAATTGAAAAACTTGTTACAAAAGTCTTCAGCGGTTTCTGAATAGCTGCGATAGCAATTGCTGTCTTTGAAACCCCATCGATGCATGGAAAAGTTTTGAATTCTGTCAGACTTAAAGTTCGCTGTGCTTATTTTGCTTTCTCTCTTTAGTTCTAGCATTATGAATTTCAAAAGACATTCCAAATAGATTTTCGCTGCTATTATTCCATTATTAGTAAAATCCATTTACTCGTATTTCAACTTTTCAGATTTGATTGTGGTAATAAGAGATTGAAAGATTATTATAAAAAGTCATCGGATGCACATTTTTGAATGGAATAAAAATTTCGGGCTTTAGAACGCAATCAATATATCCAAAAAATTTCAAGTTTGTTGGACCAAAGTACGTTCTGTTTTTTCACTTCCCTGCTCAAAAATCATTATAAATTTAAAGACAGGCAAAAGTCAAGATGGAAAGGTCAATTTTATATAGCGCTCGCAGCACTTCTAGAAATAATGATCTGATTATCAGTAATGTTCCCAGGGTCAGCTAAAGCTAGATCGAGTATCATTCATCAATGTGATTATAATAAGAAAAAATATAATTTCGAGGAAATTACCATCGGTCGATAACAAGTGGTCATAGTACATGATGGGACGCGGCAGGATTTCCCCGTTTTCACGCTATCATGTATTTCCTCTTGTATTTGGTTAATTGATTTTTCGTTTACTGCACTTTACTTTAACTTGACAACGTCATTTTTTACTTTCATGTGATGATTCTTTTTACTTCACTTTTGCTATACTTCACGTAAATACTTGATTTTACGTTTTACGTTGAGTTTGTTTGTTTAATAATGTTGTAAAAAAAACCATTGCCAAAATGACTTTTATCGTGATAACGATGATACATTATTATAGGCTCAGTAATAAACACGTTTCTATGTAATTAATTCCTCAAAAAAGACAATCTTATTCTTGAGCTTTGAAATGCGATCTTCTGCCAATTCCGTCAAATCCGAAATCCTCAAATTGTTACTTTCGATTTCACGAGAAATTGAGTCTTTGAAAATCTGTGTATCTGTGATCGTACGATGTGATCTCGTTTTATGTCTTACGCCGAAAAGTTAAAAAAATTTCCGTTCAATCGACCAATCAGAGCGTTTTTATCGCTTGCCTTGGAGTTAATATATGTTAAATCAGTATGGTAGCAAAACTAATTACCAAACAAGCAACGCAAAGCGATTTCCTATAGAATAACGGTCGGTGGAATAAAATTAGTTGCAGAAAAAACATTTGACCTACTGGGTTTATTCTATCAGCTGACTGAACATTGAATTTTTTCAAATGTTATTGAATGATTAATTAGATGATGGTAAAACTTATTACCAACCAAGCACCACCAAGCGATTTTCTATTGAATAACGGTCAGCGAAATAAAATTAGTTGAAAAAAAAAATATTTGGCTGACTGGGTTTATTTTATCAGCTGACTGAATGTTGAATTTGAAAAAAAAAATATTTCATGACTAGTGATAACAAAAGTTGTAACTTGTCAATTTATAACCACCAAGCAACTCTACATTGATAAAACATGTCATCGGAATCATTTTACATAAAATTGACTTTGGCTGGTTAACTTTATGATAGAGCTAGTAATTAATCATTTATTAATAATGACAAATAACTAATCATTTTATTAACGCTACCATTAACCACCACATGACAACCTAGCGAGCCTATTTGATAAAAAGTCAAGAATCCAAAGTTGCCTGGTCAATTTTACGGAATTCTGATTACTTTTAAGAAAATTTTGAGAAAAGAAGCTTGAAATAAATTCATCGGGCCGGCGCACCACGTGCTTCGATTTTTCATAAGAATAAGGCATAAAAAAAAACTCCGTTAGATATTGTTTCACATCGACCGAAAAACAATCCCACAGATATGCCGCCAACGTATTTTTGTGGACTACAAACTACCAAAAAAGTTTCTAGAGGCAAATAGCTTTGATCAACCGTTCAATAGTTAAAACCGTTTAAAGATTAGGGTGTATTGAAAAAATCTCTTTTTTCCGAGCTCCACAAGCAATTTTTTCCCTATCATGCCAAAAGACCAAGTTAGCCAAAAGGAGAACTTGAAATAAGATTTTTCGGACCGACGCATCACGTGCTTCGATTTCCCGTAAGAATAACTTGAAAAAAAAAACTATGTTATGTTAGATGTTGTTTCGAACCGGCCTAAAAAAACATTTTCACAGATATGCCGCGTATTTTTGTATGGAATAAAATTCCCTACAAAAAAAGTTCGAAAATTATCTTTTGCCATAATATGAATAAAAGTGCTAGTGGAGCTCGGAAAAAAAAGGATTTTCGATACATCCTAATTTTTAAACGGTTATAACTAATAAACGGTTGATTTGAACTATTTCGCTCCAGAAACTTTTTTTTTGTAGGGATTGTTATTATGTACAAAAATACATCAGCGGAACATCTGTGAAAATTTGTTTTCGCGCGATGTAAACCAATATCGAACGGAGTTTTTTTTTTCAAGTGTCATTCTTATGGACAATCGAAGCACGCAGTGCGCCGGCGCGAAAAATTTATTTCAAGTTTTCCTTTTGGCTAACTACATCTTTTGGCATAATATGGAAAAATTTGTTTGTGGAATTCGAAAAAAAAAGATTTTTTCGATACATCTTAGGAATCTAAAAAAAACATTTAAACGTTAGGTTATCTAGACGATAACCCACGTATAATTGGTCCCTTACAAGAATTAATAGTCAAAAAATGAATGAAAAAGGTCGCCATCTAAGTTACATGCTGCATGAAAAATTTATGATATCAATACTAGCCCAAGTATTTGTTGGTAATTCAGAAAATTTATTTCTACGAAACAAAACAGGAATTAAGAGATTAAAAACTCAGCCGTATCAAGATGAGCAAAAAACCTCTTATGATTGCTGTCTTAGGAGAATTACTTTACTGAAAAATTAATAAAAAGGTCACTATCCCAGTTGCGTGCAGCTGTAACAATTAGGATATCAATACGAAGACAAGTATTTTTTTGATGATTAAGAAGATATTAACATCGACGTATACTAAAAATACTTAACAAAATGATTAACTTTTAATATTAAAATTGCAATTCAAATGGAAATCCAATTAAAGGTGAAGTCATGCGTTACTTTTAAGCAGCAGAAACTTGTAAGAAAATATTCTTCTCCGAATTTCAGAATACCCTGGTATCATACACGACATTCGACGTCGATTCAATCGGAATGAATTATGTTTTAATACGTTTCAGGAGTACTTGTGCAGCCCATCACTTTTTAATCAAATTGCTAATTCAAATAAAAATCTAGGGTCTCTGTCAAAACTCAAATATCACAAGTATGTACATTGAGCAAATCAAAAAGTAAAAGTTACCGTTACCATATAGATACCGTGGACGACCTTGAATGGTTGCGAAATTCTATAGAGCATAGTGTATATTTATATAGAACGAAATAGATTTCCTTGTAATAGAGATGGGATTGTATTTTAATTTCATCCAAATATAAAGTGGGCAAGGTAAAATTTACCGAACATTCAAGGTCGTCTCCAGTTTCTATTACGGTAATGGTAATTTTTACCTTTTAATCCTCTCTTTGTACGTTTTCATTGTTGGTGACGACTTCAATTGCCCTTTTCTCAACAATATCTTCATCGCTAGCCCTGAAGGACTCGAAATAAAATGAACCAACCAAGATGGCGTTGTATGAAGCTTGGATTATGTGAAAACTTTAGATTCAACTTTAATGCTCTATCCGTGGCGTACATTGATCTTTTAAACATTTACCACTGGTAATTTGAATATTTTACTAATAAATAGTAGCTTTCGATCGTGTGATATATTTTAATACTGACAATACAAGTTTTCAATATAGAATGTTAACGTTAGACATGTTTGTACTATCAGCATAGAATCTTTAAAAATGTACTAACAAAGTATCTTATAGAAATTCAAACCAAAGTCCTTTTGCTATCAAAACAAGATTGAAGAAGTTTTGAGAAAAAAGACGTGATATAAAACCCAAAAGTTCCCCTAGGGAAAAAAGGTCAGGACAAGTACATTGACGGTTGCTTCTTTTCTGATGATATCGAAACAAGTGTGGAAAAAAAATTTTCCATAAAATAAGAATTGTGAAAAAAAATTCCATAAAAAAAAATCATGAACCTTGCTGAAAATTATTTCACCACTATTGAAAAAAAATTTACGAATTAGTAGAAAACGTATTTAAAATAAAAAAATAAATTTGTAATTATTTTGTAAAGTAGAAAAAAATTGAAATAGAATGTGAAAAAATGTTGAATAAACCACTCGAAATAATTGCGAACAAAAATAACCGAAAAATGTCGCTAGGATACATTTTTAAAACCGATGACCCATTTTTCTCATCTTATTCTAAAGGAGGATCGACTAAATGAGTTTAAAAAGTTTCCATCGAAGTTACGTGCAGCATTAAAATTTATGATATCATTTCGAGGATAAGTATTTATTTGTGATTCGGAATATTCATTTCTATGGGACGCATCAGAAACTTGAAAAAGTAGAAAAGAATCAAAAAAGTTATCATCTAATTGTAAGTTACGTGCAGCACTAAAAATTATGATATCAATTCGAGGACAAGTATTTTATTTTATCAGTAATTTGCAATTTTGCCATTATGAAACTATGTTTCCATAAGGGTTGAGAATACGTCCAGCTCAGGACGTCTGATCGAAATTACTAAAAATGAACAACCATAAAAAATCCCAAAATCTTGCTTTCCGACAACTAGAACCATACCAACCCATTTTTTAAAAACATATTTCGGTCCAAGGAACAGTGAAGTCATGAGTTACTTTGTGACAGCAGAAACGTATAAGAAATCTGCGGTGACCGCGTAGTGTCGCAGTAAGCGACTTTGCGAGATACAATATTTCGGCCGCCGACTGAGCGAGGCAGTCGTGCTGGCCCCGTCGCACTATACACTTGCGCGTCAATTAATCGCCGAGATCGCGACCCAGAAAATAAAGACTCTCATTACAGATCCAGTGCATTAATTATTTACGACTCCCAATCCTGGTTTATCGCAGTGGCGACGAGGATATATATAAATTAACCGATAAACAGAGCCGTCGGGCCAGCAAACAACGGAGATAGAATCAATTAATAAATTCGCGAGTGTTCCGAAATGGATACGAGTGAATTGTCAGTATGAGTGAAGAGGTGGATTGGAGTGAGGTGCAAAAGAATATTGATAGTGGGCACACAGGATGGATTTATCAATTAACTAAAGAACAATTAGCACAAGTGAGTGAACATTTAGAAATTGATATCGACGAAAGTGTGAAATTGGACGACATCCGGAGGTCAGTGGCAGAGCATATAAAAAAAAAGAAGAAGAAACAAAGTACGGAACTGAAAACATCACAGATAGTAACGCAGACAAGTCAAGTCGCAAACATGGCGTCAATATTTACACCGGTAGAACCGTTCAAGAAAGGAGCCAAGTGGGAAACGTTTGAAGAGCAATTGGACGCGTTTATTCTACTGAGCGATGTGAGTGAGGCAAAACAAACACCACTGCTTCTAACACGATTATCGCCTGAGATTTTCGAGGAATTGCGCACGCTATGCGAACCGCAGAAGCCGTTGACAATGACTTATAAGGATCTAAAAGAAAAATTAAGAGAGCTCTGTGAACCACAACAAAGTGAACACCTGCAAAGATACACGTTCAGGGAACGAAAGCAGAAGGAAGGCGAAAGTATACACGAGTTTGTTATGGCGTTGAGAGCTCAAGCAAAGCTGTGCAAATTTACAGCGGCCGAAACGGACAGTCGGGTCAAAGATCAACTAATATCAGGAGTATCCAACGACATGATGCGATACGAATTATTGAAATCTTCGGCGGCAACTCTGAAAGATCTTGTCATTTTGGCAAAAACGGTAGAAGCAGCGAGGGCATTCAACCTAGACGGCTCGAGCAAAATCCGGTCGCTAGATACGTCCGGCCAACAACAACAACAACAACATGAGGCCGAGATCCACGCGTTCAGACCCGGAGACAAGCGAGGCTCTTGGAGACGAAATAGTCGAGGGAGAGGGAGGCCAGCGAACCCTTCAGCAGGCGGCTTCGATAAGAAGAGTTCGGTAGGACCTAACGACAACCGCTGTTATTGTTGTGGAAAGACGAACCACGTAAAGGCGCAATGTACATTAAGAAACAAGTTTTGTAGCGAATGCGGCCAACGCGGGCATATATACAGAATGTGTGAGCAGAGAGTAGGCAACAGCGGAACGCAAAATTTTGTTGATAGTAATCTCGGAGAAGTAAGCGAGGTGGTAAATGAAACTACCGAGGAGAACAGGTTTGAAAATGATTTTTTTTCAATACGGTCAAGTAAAAATAATCCTCTAAAAACAGTTACAAACAACAATAACGACATTGAATTTAAAGAAGAAGTAGTTGAACCACAATTCGAAACGATTACAGTAAACGGTATACCGCTGAAAATGGAAATTGATTCGGGGGCTGCATTTTCGGCGATTTCAGAAGAATGCTATAAGAACAACTTTGCACAAATTCCGATAAGCCCAGCTAAAAGACAGCTTTTCTCGTACAGTAAAACGTTAATTAAAGCAATTGGGTACATAACCGTCACAATCGAGGCCAATGGAGTTTGCGAAAATCGTATTGTTTATGTAATTAAGGGCGGCGGTCGTCCATTGATTGGTAGAAGCTGGCTATGCACGCTCGGTATGTGGCCTATGCGAGCTAAAGTAAATAGTCAAGCAGTAACAATAGGGCAGATAAACGAAACAACAGATATACAAATCGTAAACGCTAAATTGCGAAAAGAATTTCCTGAAGTATTCGCAGCCGAGCTCGGTACGTTTTCAAAAGGCAAACTCGAATTATTCGTTAAAGAAGGGACGCAACCGAAATTTATACAACCACGTAGAGTTCCGTTAGCCATGCGGGTACTGGTCGAAAATGAAATTGAAAGATTAAAAAAATGCAACATTATTGAACCGGTCGAGTATTCGGAGTGGGGAACGCCAATCGTACCAGTGCTTAAAAAAGATGGTACGGTGAGACTCTGTGGTGATTATAAAACAACACTCAACAGACATTTGCAAGTCGATCACTTTCCGTTACCCCGGATCGAAGAGGTACTCGATACGCTGCGGGGTGGAATACTATTCACTAAGCTTGATCTCGCGGAAGCATACCAACAAGTACCACTAAAAGAGGAATCAAAAAAATTCGTTGTAATAAGCACACACGTAGGTTTGTTCCGATACAATCGATTGCCATACGGAGTAGCTACCGGGCCAGGTTCATTTCAACGAATAATGACATCATTACTGTTGGGGATACCCGGAGTTATAGTATTCCTTGACGACATATTAATAGCGGCGCCAGATTTCGAAAAACACATGTCGCGATTGAGAATAGTGCTAAGGCGTCTTAAGGATGCGGGATTGCGACTCAGAGATACAAAATGCAAGTTCCTACAAAAAGAAATAAAATACCTAGGATTCCGTGTAAACGCGACAGGCATTTTTCCATCGGGAGAAAAAATCGAGAGCGTAAAGCAGGCACCAGCACCCAAGAATGTTACGGAATTAAAAAGTTTCCTGGGTTCTATTAATTATTATGCCAGATTCATGAGTAATATTACGAATAAACTACAGCCATTATACGAATGCCTCAAAAAAGGAAAATTTGTGTGGACAAAAGAATGTACACAAGCGTTCGAAAGCATTAAGAGAGACTTGTCGTCTAAACTTATGTTGGCTCACTTCGACCCTTCGAAAACAATTATCCTCACATGTGACGCCTCACCATACGGTGTTAGCGCGGTCTTGTCGCACCGTGACAGTGAAGGAAGAGACAGGCCTGTATGTTTTGCAAGTCGCACATTGTCGAGTAGTGAAAAAGGATATCCCCACCACGACAAAGAAGGCTTGGCGGTAGTCTTCGGCATACAGAAATTCTACCAATACCTGTTTGGAAATCATTTCTTAATACAAACAGATAGCGCGGCTCTATTTAAAATTTTCCACCCAGACCGATCAATTCCCGAAATAAGCACCGCCAGACTTCAGCGATGGGCGATATTTCTGTCAGCTTTTCGATACGACATTAAGCACATTCGCGGTGAAAAAAACTACGCTGACTGGCTTAGTCGATTGCCGGTAGAAGATAAAAAAGCAGCCGCGATAGATTTCGCGATATTACAAGATAACGAGTGCTCATTCTTGCAAAATATACAAGCCATGGACTTTGCAACGTTAGACTGGAAAAAAGTACAGACCGATACGCGAGAAGACACTACGCTCGGCAGAGTGATTCGTTACTGCGTAGACGGATGGCCGGGTGAAGCCCCCAAGGATACTGAAATAATCCCCTTCTGGGAAAAACGAGAAGCGTTATCCGTAGAAAACAATTGTGTATTGTGGGGGCACAGAATAATTATACCAAAAAAATTGAGAAATACAGTCTTGCATGAGCTGCATCATAGCCATTTCGGAGTCTCGCGAATGAAAGCACTCGCCCGATCGTATGTCTGGTGGCCTAAAATCGATAAAGACATTGAAATGATAACACAACAATGTATGCCTTGTTTGAAATTGCGAAAAAATCCGCCCAAAGTTCGGCTTACGCCTTGGCCTTGGCCTCTTACACCATGGCACAGAATTCACGCCGATTTTTTGGGACCATTGTTCGGAAAAATGGTCCTGGCCGTGATTGACAGCCATTCAAAGTGGCCCGAAATTTTCGTAGTGCCCAATATGCGGGAAGAAACCGTGGTGGCAATATTCGAGCAGATGTTTTCGCAATTCGGGTATCCGGCACATATTGTTACAGATAATTTTTCATCTTTTACGGGAGAAAAATTTCAAAGAATGATTAAGAAAAGGAGTATCAGACATAGCACGTCGCCTCCCCATTGCCCAGCCACCAACGGAGCGGCTGAAAATTTAGTAGATACCATCAAGCGTAAAGTTAAGGCGATGGTAGAGGGGGGCATGTCCCTACACAGCGCAATCCGGCAATTCCTATTTGATTACAGAACATCACTTCACCCCACCACGCAGAGAACGCCGGCGAGCCTGATGCTCGGGAGGGAAATAAGAAATCGGTTTTCGGTACTCCGGCCGCCGCCGGCAATATCATGTGTAGAAGCGCAACAAGAACGGGAAGTAAAAAATCATCTCGGGTCACGAAAAATTATGTTTACCATCGGAGACTCGGTGATGGTTAAAGATTATAGAGGGGGAGGTGAGAACTGGGTTTTAGCTAAGATAATAAAAGAAGTTGTCGCGGGTACTACGTACGAAGTTAGTACCGCGGACGGATTGCGCTGGAAGAGACACGCCAACCAGCTGATGGCTTGCAAAGCGAGTGAGAAAAAACCCGAAACACAGCGAAAGGTGAGCGAAAGGGTCGCGCCGGCCGAGCCAAGGCGATCGTTGCGTATCACGGCTCGGCAACCACGTACCTAGTAGTATAGCGTTCAGAGACAACTGTTCATTGCGTTAGATATGTAAGTTGCATCAAACTGTAACCCATTATCTTGTGTGAAATAAAATATAGAGGGGAAGGGTGCGGTGACCGCGTAGTGTCGCAGTAAGCGACTTTGCGAGATACAATATTTCGGCCGCCGACTGAGCGAGGCAGTCGTGCTGGCCCCGTCGCACTATACACTTGCGCGTCAATTAATCGCCGAGATCGCGACCCAGAAAATAAAGACTCTCATTACAGATCCAGTGCATTAATTATTTACGACTCCCAATCCTGGTTTATCGCCAAATCTTTCTGCCCATGACTTTTTGGTAAAATGGCTGATTCAAAAAAATCACATCGAAGGGGAAGTCATTTGTTACTTTATGGTGGTAGAGACTTATAAGAAAATCGATTCGTCCCGTACTTTAAGAATCCCCTGATATCATTCACAACATTTAACGTCAATTGGATCGGTACAAATTATGTTTAAATACGTGTTAAAAGTACTTGTCCGGCCCATCACTTTTTATTCAAATTGCTCATCAAAATTGAAAAAATTGAAGCAATTCAAATTGCTTCAAATCAGGAAATTGAGAAAAATACCTCCAGGTATTTTAACTTAATTGTATCAATTGTAAAAAAAATGTAATGGAACTTTTCTGTAATATACAAGGGATATTATTGGTCGTCCATCAAAAAATGCTCTTAGGACAATGAAAATTTCTAACTATCTAGGATAACCCCTCAAATTACATTGCAATGGAGGCATTTTTTACTTCTAATTTCTTTCTGCGGATAAATTCTATTCGGTATAAGAACCAACCTATACTATATTGCTGAGAACATTAACCTGATAATAAGTCGCATATAAGGAAGTTATCGAGTTCATTCGCGGACACAATTTGATCCGGTTAAAATCATTAAACGTTGAGTATGATATGAGCGTTTCCTGGAATTCAAAGTAAATTTTTTTTCTTATATTAAGAGACGATTTTCATTTGAATGAGCAATTTGAATAAAAAGTGATGGGCCGGACAAGTACTTTTAACACGTATTTAAACATAATTTGTACCGATCCAATTGACGTTAAATGTTGTGAATGATATCAGGGGATTCTTAAAGTACGGGACGAATCGATTTTCTTATAAGTCTCTACCACCATAAAGTAACAAATGACTTCCCCTTCGATGTGATTTTTTTGAATCAGCCATTTTACCAAAAAGTCATGGGCAGAAAGATTTCTTATACGTTTCTGCTGTCACAAAGTAACTCATGACTTCACTGTTCCTTGGACCGAAATATGTTTTTAAAAAATGGGTTGGTATGGTTCTAGTTGTCGGAAAGCAAGATTTTGGGATTTTTTATGGTTGTTCATTTTTAGTAATTTCGATCAGACGTCCTGAGCTGGACGTATTCTCAACCCTTATGGAAACATAGTTTCATAATGGCAAAATTGCAAATTACTGATAAAATAAAATACTTGTCCTCGAATTGATATCATAATTTTTAGTGCTGCACGTAACTTACAATTAGATGATAACTTTTTTGATTCTTTTCTACTTTTTCAAGTTTCTGATGCGTCCCATAGAAATGAATATTCCGAATCACAAATAAATACTTGTCCTCGAAATGATATATCATAAATTTTAATGCTGCACGTAACTTCGATGGAAACTTTTTAAACTCATTTAGTCGATCCTCCTTTAGAATAAGATGAGAAAAATGGGTCATCGGTTTTAAAAATGTATCCTAGCGACATTTTTCGGTTATTTTTGTTCGCAATTATTTCGAGTGGTTTATTCAACATTTTTTCACATTCTATTTCAATTTTTTTCTACTTTACAAAATAATTACAAATTTATTTTTTTATTTTAAATACGTTTTCTACTAATTCGTAAATTTTTTTTCAATAGTGGTGAAATAATTTTCAGCAAGGTTCATGATTTTTTTTTATGGAATTTTTTTTCACAATTCTTATTTTATGGAAAATTTTTTTTCCACACTTGTTTCGATATCATCAGAAAAGAAGCAACCGTCAATGTACTTGTCCTGACCTTTTTTTCCCTAGGTATATGTATATACACCCCATTATAACCAAATCGGAATAAGAGTGCCGTGTAAGCGTAGTGTATGACATCTACAACGGTTATTAACCGAGTTTTGACATAATCAAGTGCAGGACGTCCGAAAAATTTCGATTAATGGATTTAATAAAAATATTCAACGGAGATTCTGAGTGAAGTTCTGTAATGATAAAGTGCGAGATTAGCGAGTAAATTGGATAAATTGTGAAAAATAATGATCTCAGTATAAACTTTTGAACAGACTGGTAAGCATTTTTTTTTGTGATCCTGTGTATTCAAATCTCGCAGTGAACATATTCATCTACAAAATATAAAAATGCAAAATAAAATCAACAGTTATGGGTTATATTCACAAGCTAAAAGTGCGGATTGTAATTATATACGGTCTCCATAGGAGTTTATATGAACCAAAATATTTAAGAATTTTAGAAAAAAGAAGTGATATAATCGCAAAAATCCCCTCACGGGGAAAAAAACGTGGACAAGTACATTGGTGGTCCCTTGTTTCCCTATGATATTAAAAAAATCCAAAACGCCGCTTAGAAGAATTCAAAAAAAGGTACAAAATAAGTTGAGATCTGTTGAAATATATATACGTGGCCAAATACGGGAAGCTTTACTGCGTTTCAATAAATTTCCAAAGACGGTTTGATGTTTATAGAAAAAATAATCAAGTTTGGAAATTCAACTATGTCACCAACCAAATTGCAAACGTAAAAAAATAAGATCGTAAAAAAATTCTGAACGAAGTACTTGGCGAGGATTTTTCCATGAAATAAGCGTAGTGTATAGATCATGATCACGAACTCGCCAAGTACTTCGTTCAGAATTTTTTTACGATCTTATTTTTTTACGTTTGCAATTTGGTTGGTGACATAGTTGAATTTCCAAACTTGATTATTTTTTCTATAAACATCAAACCGTCTTTGGAAATTTATTGAAACGCAGTAAAGCTTCCCGTATTTGGCCACGTATATATATTTCAACAGATCTCAACTTATTTTGTACCTTTTTTTGAATTCTTCTAAGCGGCGTTTTGGATTTTTTTAATATCATAGGGAAACAAGGGACCACCAATGTACTTGTCCACGTTTTTTTCCCCGTGAGGGGATTTTTGCGATTTATATATTATCGCTACAAGGTTCTATGTTTACCTTATCGAGCAATAGCTTCTTTTTTTCGCAGATTAAAGATTCATCTTTATTCTCATCCACGGATTTGTCTTGTTCTGGACAATAAGTTTGTACGGAACCATTACTACTCGGGATCGGTGTTTCCGTCTGGGATAAGTTGTTTGATGATTGTCTTGGTCTTAGACTGCTGCTGCTGCTGCTGCTGCTGCTGCCGCTTTGTACGTCATTCTGCGTTCAAGCAATAATACATACGCGTTTAATCTTATTTATTTCTTTACTCCTATATTTCGGTTTGAAAAATATTGGATGATTGCAATATTCACAACGTTTAAAACACATTCCGGCATCGTCCGGTCAATAATAAATATCAATTATTGCAGACGTCTCGCGACTTTCAACCTATAACAAAGCTATGCATACTTCGCACCGCACTTTCAAAAGCTGTCAACATTAATTATTACCTTTGTTTTTAGAACGCTTTTGAGAGCATTTTTCCTGTTCGCCGCCATCTCATTGCGTCGAGTGGCGATACCGCAGCTCGTTTTTACGGCCGATTTAGATGTCCCTTCGCCAGGATCGAAGTCATCGTCATAAATATCGTTTACCTGCTATATTACAGTTTTTTTAAATACATTTATTTTGTACCACGAGTTGCACGTTCACTTCGTCGTTACCTTTTTCACGATATTTTCTCCACCATGCTTATCCATATTCCCCATTTCTTTTTGGGTGGGTATTTTCGTTTCACGCGTTGCGCGTTCATTGTTCCTCGATCGTTGAAACGATTCGATTTTATTATCGTTAGGAGGCTCCACGTACTCGAACATGTCGTTATCCTCCTAATTCAGATTCACGAATAATATATTTATAAAATTATTATTAAACATCGAGAGCTAAACGTTGTACCTGTCGCAGGTCGCGTCGTTATGGTTATTATCATTAACCCATATATAGCGCGACGATCGCTAGAATTACAAGTACTCGCTTTTTAATAACAAAACCGTTAAAATATCGGACAACATATGCGTTACCTCCGTCAAATAACCCGCTTCTTCAAATCGGTTGCGTTCCGCGGTCGCCGAAGTGTCCATTGTTTCCGCTCCGTTATTCGGATCACCCACGGCTTTTGCCGGCTTACTTTTTTTCGGCTGCTCGTCGTCTTTAAATTCCAGATAATTTTTTGGGAAACGTAATCGAGAGGTTTCAGCATTTCTTTTCCGTGCGCGAGTCCCACCGATATTATCGGCCATCTGTTATCAATGATTTTTTATATAACAGTCTCCTATCTCTTTAACACCTCATCATTTATATTACAATTCTGTTCATTATACCTCGTCGCCGATCCAACGCGAAATCGGCGTCAATGTCTCATTTTGCCGTTGCTCCCGAAGCGACTTCGGCCGCTTGATAATAACCGTTTTCACGACGGCAGGTTTCTTTACTCGAGGCGTTATTGTACTCAAAGGCGTTGCATGTATCTGCATCGAAAACATTACAAATGACCATCGCTAATATATATCTCGCTCTGCCACATTGTTGTTATCGTAACATATTGCAACCAATATATGTTGCCAATGTTGCTCGTATTTCGTGCATTACGTTCAAAGAATCGCGCGTCACCCCTCCTTACCGCGAACTCTGGCATTTGAAAATATTCGTTTTCCTTCCTCCTACCATTTTTTCATGCGCTCAGCGAATCCGTTTCCGCATATTTATCGAGATACCAGCATTTATTAACCGGTTTATATGAATTTATTATTACTCACCATTGCTATTTCCCTATCGATTTCATCAGTGTCCGTGGTCGCACGTTCTTCCGAACCATTCTCGTTGCCAGTCTCACCATCGGTCGTTGTTACCGAATTCTGACTATCGCCGATATTTGCGCGTCCCATTTGATCGACCGCTGCCGGCGGAACCGTTTCGTATTCCGTCACATTTCCCATTCTGTCTGCGAACGGTTCTTCGAAAATGATATCCGATAATAACGCTTCTTCCTGCATTACACAGTTTTTATCAGTCGGCGAAGAAAGGTTTTATGTGCAAGGAAAATAAGTACCAGCGTCCTAATTTTTTTCAATGGTTCAGGATGAACGTGGCAACCAAAATCTCATTACTTTTGCGACGCATCACTATTCGCGCGCGCATCGCCATTACACACTACTCACCCAATCTTTTTCCGATAGGCCGGCTCCGTATAAATTGTCATGCTTATCCTCATCCTCACGTGCGCCAACGTCCCAGTCTTGGCCATACTCGTCGTTATTACTTATTCTTGCCCCGATTATCTCCGCATTGGGTCTCGCATCGATAGACGGCGGGTTCGAGTCATGGGCGTCGTCTTCGTCACCGCCATTGTCCAGCAACGAGCCACTCGGCGTACGGTCGTTTTCTTTATCGTCAAACATGTCCTCGTCCGACGCCGTCGGCTCAACGACATTGGCGTTCCCTGTGTCGTTAGCTCCGCTTACGAACTCGTCAGGAATTACATTCCCGGTTTGTTCCGGCTGTTGACTTTTCAAGTCACATATCGTCGTATCATCTTTTGCTAATTCCTTTTGAGCATCGTTTTCCTGAAAAAAAAATGTTATTCATTTCATATTACATTCTTCATAACATATTCCGGTTTATTTCTTAACTTACCGAAGTACGGAGGTTGGTTTCACGTTTGCTTTCGTCGGTGACCAAAGAACATCTTTCGCTCGTGTCGTCGCGATTCTTCACAACCTGCTCTACGAATACCTCCTCGTCTTCTCCGAATGTATGTTTATTTTCCTGTGCAATTTCTTGGTTTGTTTCTTCGATTACCGTTTCCCCCGCAATTGGACCGCCTACGACGACATCGAAATTTCCCCCATCCTTTTTTGCGGCGGCGGCGCCGCCGTTGTCGTCACTGTCGTAGGATGAGATGCGAACGTTACTGCATTTCATTGCAGGTTCATCGACCTCGTAGCTCTAAAATTTTCACAATACGGACCACACATACATTTATATTCGTATATATATCTACATATATATATATTTCCGAGTCAACGCGCTTCTCGTGTTGGCGATTTTCTTTAACGCGTATACCAACCTCATCGACGATATATTCATTATCTCTACTTCGTTTCAAAGCATTTCCGAGGTTCCGTTCACCGGCTTCGGGGTCCACCTCATTATTCTGTAAAATATTTTCGTCCTTAACATATATACACCATTCGCGAAACCATTTCTTGTGTTTCATTCGTCGTCGCGGTCTGTTATTTAAATTCATTTACCGGTATTGCTTCCGTAAGATCCGTCGCGAGATTTCTTTCCGTCAATTTTGAAGCTTCCTTTGCATCTTTGCGCTCCTTTTTCTTCAAAAAATACAAGTTACATACGTTTAAAATCTTTCCGTTAGCGCTTCAAAGGCAAAAAGGACGGTAACAATAATGCAGGTATCCATTGCGCTCATATTTAAAGTTTATTCAACAACATGAGTTTACTTATCATTTTTCCGTGCGCAAGCCTTCTTTTCTTTTCATTTTTTTTTAATAAAACTATACTTCACGCACCATTGTCTTTCATAACGTGTAATTTTTCTCATTCTCCAACGCAGGACAGCTGCAATAATTATCATTCGTACCATTTTCGACCTGGGCATTTAAATACAGAAGCAAATAACATCAAGGTGCGCACCACACGTTTCAGAGCAATTATTTAATTGATAGCGGCGACGCAAACATACACAACGCCACATGCAACTGGGTCCAACTTTTTTATCCCTCATCGGAGAACATGCCCCACGCCTATATATGCAGCCCGCGTTAATATTATTTACTTCCTTTCATCTCCAACTTTTACCCAACCCTCGTACTTTGGGAACGGGCGTTAAAACCAAAACCTTAATCCTTCACCGTTTTCATATTTATATATATTTGTCGAATCATTGCAAGAGAGCGACGACCCAGACACTGCTCAAAGATGATAAGCTATCGCGCGCGCATGTACGCCCGCGCACGCACGCACGCACGCACGCACGCACGCACGCACGCACACACACACACACACACACACACACACACACACACACACACACACACACACACACACAAACACACGCTAATTGTTATTCATACTTATATAATTATATGTTTTTCCGGTCGTCACAATCGTTGCCCATTTCCGTTGTTTCTTTCTTTGGGTAAACTTCAAGTATATATATATAGTTCGGTTCTGCGGTGGTACACCCGCGGATCCACTTGGTTGTCCATTTAGAACAGTTATATATACAGCGGTGTACGACAATGGTGCGTCATCGTATACCAGACGATCGTTATTCTCTGCGGCATAAAATTTTTATAACCATTTAACATTGCGACACGTCCCTTACGCCATTATTCACAGCTGCTCCTTTCACATCGTATACGATACGCATATACTCGGGAACATTTTTAAACATTAATATGCCTCTTTTTATTTCCTTGATTTTTTTCATACCTATCGCCGCCGTACTACACGTCATCATATCCCCTTAACACTCTCTTCGTTCAAAACTCTTGGTAAATTTTTTTTCTCAGCCCAAGGACGTTCCAAACACTGATCGATCGACCTCGCGTTATCCCCCACCCGCCCCCCACCCCCGTCGTACTAATTCGCTGCACGATCGAAAGAGCGGAGGCTTCGGCATATATGTAGCCGTGCCCTCCGGCTAACCAGTCGCGCGTTACCGCCGTTTAGGTCGATGGAAGGGGACGGCTCGTGGCTCCCTCTCGAAGCCGTACGGTCGCTTCATTATAGTTTCTCACAGGTTTCGCAGTTACAGTTTTTGGGCCCGCCCTATGGCTCACGATATTTCATTTCATCCGTTCGATATCTTGTAAAAAAATTATATTTCTACATTTCGTAACATTTTGCATTACCCGCTGGTTTTTCGTACTACCGCGTTCGTGAAGTGCTTTTTTTATTTAGCGAACCCATATATATTCAAAAAATTTTTATCGCGTTACACGCCACTGCTGCCCCTTGCATTTTTTGACGCGCTCCGTTTCGATGGCGTCCGAAGTGTTTCACCGTTTTTATATTTTTTGATTCTTCCAATATACCCGTTACGTGAACACACAATAGTGAAGCGGATGCAGCGCTTACCGCTTGTTTTTTATACAGCGTTTTCTCTCGAATTTATTTTTCCGTTACAGTTTTTCATTATGCGCGCTTCATTTTCCGGTTCGTCATTGAGCGGATCGTTCTTATTCGGTGGAGCAGAGAGCATTGTGGCCGCGTCACTATGCCCACGTCGTCGTACGGCCGTTCGGTATAAAGCAACGATTGAACCATTACCAACGCGAATCTCAATACGGAAATTACGCAACAATAACGGTGGTATGAGACCGAATTATACATCTTGTTAATTCTTCTAAGAGCATGTTTAAAAATAATATTCCTATCTCCTTTTCATATTCCGTCGCATATCTCTTACTCACTCCCTCCCTCCCTCTCTCTCTCTCTCTCTCTCGCGATCTCTTTCCCCATCGATATTAATCAATCTGCATAACAATTTTTAAAATATAATACGTATCGATGACTATGCAAAATTTTAATTGGGCTTTATGCCGGGCGACAAAAGTATCGTACGGAATTAATTTATACTCTACTGTATTTTATTCCCCTCTCCTTTTTCCCATCTACGATTCTTTCTCGCGGCACAAAAAGTTGTCAACATTTACAAACGTTTCCTATGCTCCTTTAATCCTTTCGTATATAACAACATTCGTGTGCAGTAGCATATTACCCCGAGAGCGTTCGCTCTAATTAACGCGCAATATATATATATATAGATCACCACGCGTTACGGTTTTTTTTAATAACGGTAGGGTTAAGAAAACTTTCATTTATCGTCGCCACAATCGTTCTTCCTCCGCTCAATATATCGAAGAGCCGCAATTCGGTGCTACATATATATATATATATATATATATATATATATATATATATATATATATATATATATATACACGGAGACGGGTTGTGCGGGGGTGTGGGCCCACAATTCTATCGACTATATGCCTCATGCATAACATACATAATACTACGATACCGAGCCGCGAGCTTCGCTTTCGCCGAGACGCTCGTTATTATCTCAAATGTTTTCTCGCGCGGCGGTGCTCGTGATAAGACTTTTCATGTACTATATATTTTCATAAAATCAACGTTCGTCGATGTGTACACGCATGCGTTTTGCTGCTCGATCATCGCAGTGGTTCGCTCTCGTGCGCTCCATTTCTGTTTTTTATCGCTCGTTTTGAAATTATTACAACCGATTCGTTTTGCTTCGTCGCGCTGCTTCCGTCTTGCGTTATCCGTCAATGACGCCGTTCGCACCGTTTATCTACACATTTTTATAACCGCTTCGGCAAGGATTATACTCAAGTTATTCATGCTTCTTCTCTGTACCTACGTTTCATCGCCAAGTGGGGGGGGGGGGAGGGGGGAGGGGTCTCGGTACCGCTCAGATAAATGACGTTTCATTTCGTTATTTATTGTCCCCAGCATATTATGACCTACGCGCATCCAATTGTATAGTATTTTTTCGACGCGAAATTTTTTTTCTTTCTCTATACTTTTCGTGCTTCCTCGTAACTAGTAACGATTTCAACAATCCCTCCCCTCCCCCCTATATACAACGGGACGAACATGATGCCTCCAGCCGTTTGTAACGGATCGTGTGTACCATCCTACGAAAACAAATTTTCTATCGATTCGTACAATTATGATGCATATAGCGCGGCTTCCTCATCACGTGTATTGTGCCTGACCACATATATTAACAATTGCGATATAAAAATACAAAATTAACTAATGCTTCCGCCATTTGCGCGATCTGAAACATTATTATCGTTATCGTACTGCACAACCTGCTTCTCGCAGCTCGTGCATTTTATATACGCGTGTACGCACGTCGTACAGGGCCTTGCCTTCGAACGTAGCTTTTTTGACATAATTTTGTAGTTTAATATTGAATGCAAACTTACTGCGATTTGGTGGCACTGCTTTTTGGATCTTTCCTCCTTCCTCGATTCACTTTCTTCGTCCATTATTTCTGCCGTTGCTCGTTTTTGCGATTTATTCGCTTCCGATGGGCTGTATTTAACCATTGGCGATTCTTCTACCGCTTTCTTCTTGCTTATTCGCATGGTACGTTGGGATCCATCCTGACTCACTGTATCAGTTCCATCGTGATCTAAATTGCGTTGGTGCGCGTTGACGATATATTATTTTCCGTTCTATATGTGGTCGCAAATCGACCATATTATCTCTGACAACGAAAACTTGGTTTTCGACTTATCATTTCATCGTTAAAATTTTATCGTACTCACCGAGACATCGAATCACTTTGATTTTCTCGTACATATTCGTTCCTTCCATGCTCTGTTTGCGAAGCCTCAGAGAATGCAGGTTCAATGGATCTCGCAGGTATTTCTCAATCTTCTCATCCGTACCTTGCGTAATAACACCTTTCCCTTTATTCATATCCAGCACGTATAAGTCACTCGCCACAACGGTTTGCTCATCGTTGTCTCTGCTACCGTCCGCACTCTTTACGACGTATGTCTTCATCGTGTGTCTGTCGTCTTTTTTATCCTATACGTTCAAACAAAAATTATGTCTATATATAAATAATAAAAGTCGATTGTTATATATTCGCCACAAATTTTATACATGATTCATATGTTCTTCCATCTCGCTTGACATATAAATTATGCAATACGCATATAATCATTTCATTTTTTATTTATCCTCAAATAATCATAACAAATAATAATAAATGGATTCATGTTCAACGCAGCGATGATGAGTCTTTCCGTTCCTTCTCGTACGCATAGGATATTGAACTTTGACTCCTTCGTCTTTAACCGGCTGCATTTTTCTTTGAGCGCTCTCATGCTAGCGGCAAAGCGTTGCGCATGCACACCAGGGCGGATCGTTGGCAATATATACACCGATACTTTTGCCATATCCACCTGTTCGCGCACCGTGCGGTTCGCATTGTTATTTTTGTGTCGCAGTTGGAACGCCCAGGGTACACACGAGGCAGTTTTGCTCTGGGTATATTGCGACCGCGCAGTATATTTGGAAAGCGCTCGCCTCATCGCTTTTCTCAATGGATTCAATAACTGGTCGATCCAGTATCATTCTTATCCGATGCTTTTTAGATTCATCACCGGTGCGGCTCTCCGTTGCTGCTCGCTTTCCAGTTTTTACACCGTCGCTATTGTCTTTTTAATTTATATACTATTTTCCAAAATACCCGCCGTTATTGCTCAAGACACACATGCACACATCGTCGCCCGCCGCATACCGCTGATTTCATATACAAACTTATTTGCATGCGATATAAATTTGTGTCGAACAACATGTATATATATATATCGCTCGCTCTGCTCGTGTGTATATACACATCATTTAATCATCCTGTGTATTATATTTCATGCACGCACGTACATTCTACACTTGACGCAATAATAAAAAAAAAAAGCTACACGCCGTTTTGTATATATATCGAGAAGTTTTTTCAATGATTCTTGTACACACACACACCGCGAGCAGCGAGCGATATATATAAATAAAGCGCATATATATATCTATATATATATATATAGCCGCGCTTATTATTATTTTATTTATGCGCGCGGTTCGTTATTTTACCAAATAAAATTTACATATCAAATTAACGCGTGATATATTATATACATACCTTAAATAACAAAATCGACGTTATTTATTCGTCAAAACTTTTTCGTGGATTTACGAACAAAACAAATACGTTTTCCTGCGTCTTTTTTTCGCTGCTTCCGCGCGGTGATCGGATCCCTGCTGCGCCCTTATTGATTCGAGGTTATGTTCCGTCAAAATTACTTTTCACACACGACACATAAAACGCGATCGGAAATAAATTGTTCGTTATTATATGATTGCGAACTTGTTAAAATCAACACTCGCGTATATTTATTGGAATTATTTAAATCATTCACTGGGATATATTATATATATACTGACCAAATTAACGACGGCGGTATAAAAAATGTCCATATATATACGCGGGAATGAAATGACCGGGCATTCGCGACCGCACGTTTTTTGCAGAAACCGTAATTTTTTCCTTTGTTATTTTAGCGGCGTCGCTCGAGAACCCGTTGTTTACGACAAAAATACCGCGCTTTTCGTTCCATTAATATATATAACACACACGTTTCGCCGTGAATCTAGTCACTTTTTATAATATCATATACAATAAGCGCGCGCATATATCTTCGTTTTTTCGTTGTAAAATAATAGACGGTCTGGCTCGCATATATACACTACCGTCGGAAAGTTTCCGGACAAAAGTCGGAAAAAGTTGCCACACTCTTTTTCGTGTTATTCCGTCAATAACGTAGATAAATTAATTTATTAAACGGCGTTTTAAAGGGGGGAAATCCCATTTCATTTTGCTTTTTTTGAAAAATTTTTGCGATTTTTTTTACGACTAGGACGTCATTTTGAAAACGACCGTTTTTCGTCTTTTTTTTTCCTTTTTACAGAGCGACCGCGTTTTCAGTAGAAATTTTTTTTTTTAATTTCTTCGACCGGATCTTGAAAAGGCAAAACTCAAGCTTCAATTTCGTTTTTTATAAAATCCGTTACGATTTTTTTTGAAAAAGTTATCATGTTTTTGGCGAAAAAAGACGGAATTCAGAAATTCCTGCGTAACACGAAAACTATCACATTTAGAAAAAAATCTGAACGAGTGAAAATTTGCCTCTGAGATTGTTCTAGTCACACGATTTTTTTCAGATTTTTTTCCCGAAATTTTTTTTTTTTCATTGATTTTAGTCAAACTCCAGGTCTATGAATTTCCGTAATTTAAAAACTATTGGTTTTTTTACCAAAAGTCCAAGGACAAAAAAGTTTTACTTCTTCATTTTAAAAGTTTTGGAATTTTTTCAGATTTTTTTTCGAATTTTTTTATCCGACGATGTTGACGATGATGATGAACATCATCGGAGAAAAAAAATCTGAAAAAATTCCAAAATGTTCAAAATGAAGAAATAAAACTTTTTTGTACTTGGACTTTTGGTCAAAAAACCCATAGTTTTTAAATTACGGAAATTTATAGACCTGAAGATCGACTAAAATCGACGAAAAAAAAAAATGTCGGAAAAAAAATCTGGAAAAAATCGAATGACTAGAACAATCCCAGGGGCAACTTTTCACTCCTCTGAGATTTTTTTCTAAATGTGATAGTTTTCATGTTACGCAGGAATTTCTGAATTCCGTCTTTTTTCGCCAAAAACATGATAACTTTTTCAAAAAAAATCGTAACGGATTTTATAAAAAACGAAATTGAAGCTTGAGTTTCGCCTTTTCAAGATCCGGTCGGAGAAATTTGAAAAAAAAATTTCTACTGAAAACGCGGTCGCTCTGTAAAAAAGAAAAAAAAAGACGAAAAATGGTCGTTTTCAAAATGACGTCCTAGTCGGAAAAAAAACGCAAAAATTTTTCAGAAAAAGCAAAATGAAATGGAATTTCTCCCCTTCAAAATGCCGTTTATTAAATTAATTTATCTACGTTATCGACGGAATAACATGAAAAAGAGTGTGGCAACTTTTTCCGACTTTTGTCCGGAAACTTTCCGACGGTAGTGTATATATATATATAGACCCGTCGTCGAATCCATATATATATAATAATTTGTAATAAAAATTACATATGTGCTTTTGAAATGTATAAAAAATATAAAACATGGGGTTTTTATTAAGAAAAATAAAATATTTAATGTTTTGTTATTTTTATACAAATGTGCGTACTGCGTGGCTATATATGTATATATATTTCATATTTATTTATGCATGCACACAACACACTCTATCTTATATATATTCCTGTCGATGTCGCATTACATTTTTTTTCCCATTTATATATACATATATATATATATATGCGCTTTATTTATATATATCGCTCGCTGCTCGCGGTGTGTGTGTGTACAAGAATCATTGAAAAAACTTCTCGATATATATACAAAACGGCGTGTAGCTTTTTTTTTTTATTATTGCGTCAAGTGTAGAATGTACGTGCGTGCATGAAATATAATACACAGGATGATTAAATGATGTGTATATACACACGAGCAGAGCGAGCGATATATATATATACATGTTGTTCGACACAAATTTATATCGCATGCAAATAAGTTTGTATATGAAATCAGCGGTATGCGGCGGGCGACGATGTGTGCATGTGTGTCTTGAGCAATAACGGCGGGTATTTTGGAAAATAGTATATAAATTAAAAAGACAATAGCGACGGTGTAAAAACTGGAAAGCGAGCAGCAACGGAGAGCCGCACCGGTGATGAATCTAAAAAGCATCGGATAAGAATGATACTGGATCGACCAGTTATTGAATCCATTGAGAAAAGCGATGAGGCGAGCGCTTTCCAAATATACTGCGCGGTCGCAATATACCCAGAGCAAAACTGCCTCGTGTGTACCCTGGGCGTTCCAACTGCGACACAAAAATAACAATGCGAACCGCACGGTGCGCGAACAGGTGGATATGGCAAAAGTATCGGTGTATATATTGCCAACGATCCGCCCTGGTGTGCATGCGCAACGCTTTGCCGCTAGCATGAGAGCGCTCAAAGAAAAATGCAGCCGGTTAAAGACGAAGGAGTCAAAGTTCAATATCCTATGCGTACGAGAAGGAACGGAAAGACTCATCATCGCTGCGTTGAACATGAATCCATTTATTATTATTTGTTATGATTATTTGAGGATAAATAAAAAATGAAATGATTATATGCGTATTGCATAATTTATATGTCAAGCGAGATGGAAGAACATATGAATCATGTATAAAATTTGTGGCGAATATATAACAATCGACTTTTATTATTTATATATAGACATAATTTTTGTTTGAACGTATAGGATAAAAAAGACGACAGACACACGATGAAGACATACGTCGTAAAGAGTGCGGACGGTAGCAGAGACAACGATGAGCAAACCGTTGTGGCGAGTGACTTATACGTGCTGGATATGAATAAAGGGAAAGGTGTTATTACGCAAGGTACGGATGAGAAGATTGAGAAATACCTGCGAGATCCATTGAACCTGCATTCTCTGAGGCTTCGCAAACAGAGCATGGAAGGAACGAATATGTACGAGAAAATCAAAGTGATTCGATGTCTCGGTGAGTACGATAAAATTTTAACGATGAAATGATAAGTCGAAAACCAAGTTTTCGTTGTCAGAGATAATATGGTCGATTTGCGACCACATATAGAACGGAAAATAATATATCGTCAACGCGCACCAACGCAATTTAGATCACGATGGAACTGATACAGTGAGTCAGGATGGATCCCAACGTACCATGCGAATAAGCAAGAAGAAAGCGGTAGAAGAATCGCCAATGGTTAAATACAGCCCATCGGAAGCGAATAAATCGCAAAAACGAGCAACGGCAGAAATAATGGACGAAGAAAGTGAATCGAGGAAGGAGGAAAGATCCAAAAAGCAGTGCCACCAAATCGCAGTAAGTTTGCATTCAATATTAAACTACAAAATTATGTCAAAAAAGCTACGTTCGAAGGCAAGGCCCTGTACGACGTGCGTACACGCGTATATAAAATGCACGAGCTGCGAGAAGCAGGTTGTGCAGTACGATAACGATAATAATGTTTCAGATCGCGCAAATGGCGGAAGCATTAGTTAATTTTGTATTTTTATATCGCAATTGTTAATATATGTGGTCAGGCACAATACACGTGATGAGGAAGCCGCGCTATATGCATCATAATTGTACGAATCGATAGAAAATTTGTTTTCGTAGGATGGTACACACGATCCGTTACAAACGGCTGGAGGCATCATGTTCGTCCCGTTGTATATAGGGGGGAGGGGAGGGATTGTTGAAATCGTTACTAGTTACGAGGAAGCACGAAAAGTATAGAGAAAGAAAAAAAATTTCGCGTCGAAAAAATACTATACAATTGGATGCGCGTAGGTCATAATATGCTGGGGACAATAAATAACGAAATGAAACGTCATTTATCTGAGCGGTACCGAGACCCCTCCCCCCTCCCCCCCCCCCCACTTGGCGATGAAACGTAGGTACAGAGAAGAAGCATGAATAACTTGAGTATAATCCTTGCCGAAGCGGTTATAAAAATGTGTAGATAAACGGTGCGAACGGCGTCATTGACGGATAACGCAAGACGGAAGCAGCGCGACGAAGCAAAACGAATCGGTTGTAATAATTTCAAAACGAGCGATAAAAAACAGAAATGGAGCGCACGAGAGCGAACCACTGCGATGATCGAGCAGCAAAACGCATGCGTGTACACATCGACGAACGTTGATTTTATGAAAATATATAGTACATGAAAAGTCTTATCACGAGCACCGCCGCGCGAGAAAACATTTGAGATAATAACGAGCGTCTCGGCGAAAGCGAAGCTCGCGGCTCGGTATCGTAGTATTATGTATGTTATGCATGAGGCATATAGTCGATAGAATTGTGGGCCCACACCCCCGCACAACCCGTCTCCGTGTATATATATATATATATATATCAAGAGACTCGGTAGAGTCTCGGGACAAGTACATTGACATCTCTGTCGTCTGCTGGCCCGAGGCTCGCCGAGACTATACTTTCTCTGAATAAAACGATTCGCGGTGGTGGGGGTAAATTTGGCATGTCATTTCGTTCAATTACGAAGCTCAGGAGTCATTTGATGCCTTGCAAATTGAACTGGAGATCAATTAGGAAATTGCCTTTCGATTGAGCCCAAAATCAGCATGATTCGTGGTGTATTTGCTGAGAAAAAACTTTGCACAGGGTCAACATTATGCAAAAACTACTAACACATTCAAGTTTTTGACGTGTCTGTATATAACACCATCAAAGGCCTCATGTCCTCGGGGCTAACTTCACGGCGGTGTCGCAGACTCACACCTCGTCGCCATAACCAAGAAAAGTGTGATCGGCTATATGTTGTGTTGACAGTGCGAAGTTCGGGATGTGTGTACCGTGTGTTGTATAAATTAGTGGTGAATTATTTAATTTGTGAAGTGTGATTTTATTTGACAATTTCTGGGTATAATAAAAAAAGTTTTATCAATTTTCTGACTTTGGCGAAACTTGATACTTTTCATTTTTTCCTTACTTATATATTTTTGTCATTTATTGTTGACGCAGGTACAAATAGTGAAATACAATTTCTGGTTATTAAAAAAGTTTTATCAATTTTCTGATTTTGGCGAAACGTGATACTTTTCATTTTTTCCTTACTTTTGATTTTTGTCATTGCTATTATTGTTGACGCAGGTACAAATAGTAAAAAAAGTGCCGAAATGGCAGTGCAAAATTTGCAACGAGAAGCAAATGATCCACGCGATTTATTTCCAAGGCTCTGGCGCCGAATGCAGAAAATACGTGCAGGCTTAAAATATTTATTACAATTTCTGGGTATAAAAAAAGTTTTATCAATTTTCTGACTTTGGCGAAACTTGATACTTTTCATTTTTTCTTTACTCATTGATTTTTGTCATTGCCATTGTTAACGCAGGTACAAATAGTGAAAAAAGTGCCCAAATAGCAGAGCAAAATTTGCAACGAGAAGCAAATGATCCAAGCGATTTATTTCCAAGGCTCTGGCGCCGAATGGAGAAAATACGTGCAGGCTTAAAACATAGAAAGCGCAAAAGAAAAAGAATTAGCAGTGATCGACGCTTGGGGCTTTGACTGCGAAGCGGACGAAGATTCCAAAGACTCTTGTGACTGTAACGAGAGAAAATTAACAGCTGAAAAATTGACCTCTTTCTTGAGCAGCGACGAGTACGAGTCCAAAGAAAGTTTGGAGCTTTCGCAACATTCTTCATAGCGACAGAAATTAAACTGCGGAGGAATAAGGTGGACAAGAAGTTTGCCGAGCAATAATTTCAGTTGCTCCGACGAGTGGGGAAGAAAGCCCCGCAGTTGTCCAGCTGCAGAAAAGAAATTCGACCGTCCCAACAAATAAAGTGGCCACATTTTTTGGAATCGGAGCACCAAAAAAAGTGGCCACATTTTTTAGAATCGGAGCATCAAAATTCACACCCCGAAGATTCCAGTCGCTCACATACTTCGCCAAAGTCTGACAGCCCTGAAAACAACCATGAAACACATGCGAATGATCTTGAAAACGACCACAAGCTTGTGAACCAAAAAATGAAGGCCTGCTGAGATTTAATCTCGAGTCAAGTCGACGGATCATCCAACAGCTCGCACTCATCGCTTCGAGGCTTCGTTACCAACTTGTTCGAGGATCTGGATAACGATTTGGACTTTGAACTCGACTTTTAGAGCTTGAGAAATTTTAATTACTTTATTTATGTTTTTACAGTATTCATTTTATCACTATTCAATTTCTCATCTCAACGTTTCATTCAAAAAAATCTCCTTCTCTGAGGATGATTTTTCTCTTTTTTTTATCGTTCATTATTTTTTTGGTACAAGTAGTACCTATAAATGGGAGAGTTGGACTAAAATTTCTCGAACGAATTGTAACAGAATCCAACAACCTGGACATAACGCGATAATATAATAAGTTTTTGTGGTAATGAAATTCTTATTATTTTCATAATGAAACAAATAGAATTGACACCTTTTAATCTAAATTCGCATAGATTATTGCCATTTTGATAAAAAAAACGTCTCAGTAATTCTGGGATTATAACTTTTGCTGCTCTATTATAACTTTTGCTGCTCTAATTCCAAATTTATGTGTACATCGACCGAATGTTCGTGTGCGAACACTGTTTTAATAGTTTTTTTAAATTTTTATCTGGGTCTTCATACCAAAAAGTGCACTTTAAGAGTTATCAAACAATGAAGCAAATTAACATTCAATAACTATAACTTTGTTCAAAATTCTAACAATTTTAACAACGATTAAACAATTGTTTCCAGCTCCATCAAGAATAAGAAAAAAATGAAAATTTCTGGTTACGTCGTTTCAGGTGTGACCATACACGTCCAGCTCGTGAATTTTTCTCTGATACCGTTGCAATATCAAGTGATAGCAATATTTTTCAACTCTTACGTTTCTTACCGAACAAATAGAGATCTACGAATTGTTCAAAGTCTGGAACCAAAATTATCCTAAAATAATATTGCGGGATAATTTTATTTTCAAAAAATATTTGGAAATCTGTGTCTCTGCGAACAGCAACAAACTCATTCTTCCATTTTCCATTTGATCGAATAAACCAATTTCACATTAACCGCTGAAGTTGACGAATGAGTTTCTAATATTTACAAAAAAAATTGATCAAATATTATTCGCCCAAATGTTAAAAAAGGTGGCAATTTTTGTAAAGATAAAGAAACGAAATAATGAAAAAAAAGAGGCAGCAAACTGAAACGATGAGAAAAAAAAATGACTGAAAAATCTGCATCAATTTTAACGAAATATTTACGATGAGAAGGCGGTGAAAACGGAGCAAAGTTTGATGACTCATTTTTTCAATGAGCAAACGCGTCGAAATCAGAAACTTTTGATGTTTGCCAAAAGTCGACGGTGTCGAGTGTATCCAATGAAGATTTAACGAATAAATATTGAAAAGCCATTTTTAAACAGAAATAAGAAACGAGAAAAACTCTCTGGAAATATATGGAAAAAAAAAAAAAAAAATTTCTTTGATTCTACATTTCGATTAAAAGAAGTCGATTTTATTTTTATTCAAGACACATTTTTACATTGAAACAGTTTCAGTAACGGTGAGTTTATCGACTTTGTTTTCGTGAAAAGCTTTCTTTCAATAATTCTGTGCATAGTACAAGCAACTGATCTTGTTGTACACAGAATCGTTCAACCAAGTTATAACGTGCTCCGAGCAAAAGTGATGGGAGTGTCCATACTTGTACGAGTCCTCTCGAGGTCTGCTCATGAACTCTTCAAGACCTTGGCTGTTGGATTCCGATAAATAGCAAAGACAAGATGCGTGACGATAGTTGTCACAAGCATTCAAATTAACATGCATTTTGACAACATTTATTAGCTCCGATAGGCTTATAAATTGATCCATCTTTGGAAGTTCGACTCTACCGAATACAGATGACAAAGACTCCATATTAACGAACAATTCTTTTCTTGCTTTTCTTGCAGGATCATGTTCCAGGGAATTGTTCCATGTTCAAAAAAGATGGTTTCAAGCTTTTTGGTATTAGGAGACATTTGCCACAATTTTTTTAGAATGTTATTGGGCATGTTACTATCGGGCCAGCGATTCTTCACTAGATTTTGGAAGTCTTCGAAGGTTCGCTTATTGGCCATGTGGAAAACCATATCGACCGCTAAATCATAAACTGTTTTCGGTTTCGGTCGACGCAGATGATGAAGCCAACACTATTTCGTCATCCTCCGAATTCTTCTTTTTCATCTTTCCCTCAACGGCCATCCTCCTCATCTCCTCGGGTGCACCACGTTTTCGGCAATTCATTTTGGTATCACAATAAATACTTGAATTTTTGTTTCGTCGGTTGCGAAGAGGACCTCAAGCGTCCTACACTTTGAATCATTTGAAAGAGAAACTGCGACGTCGGGTATCGGTTTCTTATTTTATACTCAACTCGTTGAATAATTATTCCATGAATTATTATATTCATTTTTTTCCACGAATTCATTCATCAGGTTGGATTCTGCGAAACTATTGAACAAACCATAGTTCCCTAATCTTCGATATATTTGAATATGCGCGTGCCGATAAGGTGAAGTTTAAAAATAGAGAATATAACAAAAGCATCGCTCCTTCTGGTGAGATAAAGAAAAAAAAAAAATCAGCGAGCTGTCGAAATAAGAGCTTCACTTTTACAACCAAACTTTGATATTCTCATTAAAAATCTTTTAATTCTTGAGTTATGCTAATAAATTAATGAGAAAAGTGATGGTTTATTATCAATAGCAGGAATACAACAAAAATTTTGAATAAACAATCCGAAGAAAATGTTGGTAAAATCGAAAATAACAAAATGCAACTTATTATCTCTCACACAAAATATTTCAAACCCCATGATTTTCGAGATACCCCACCTTTTCAAAAATCTACCTTTTTTCCAGAATTTCCAGAAAATATTATGTAGCTTCGTGAAAAAACATTGCATTTTATTTTATGAAAAACCAAATTAAAGCTAGAGCTGTATTCTCTTTAAGATTTCCCGAGAAAAAAAAATCAGTTTACCAACTTTCAAGAGCCCGGGCCAGCACACGATTCAGTAAAAAAAAGCAAAATGATTAAATAGCGAGAAGAAAAAATGACGCAAACAAATTTTTTCTTAGTACTCGGCATAAAGAAAGGCTACTTTTATTGTTTTCACACAAAATCGATTGATAGGAATTCATAAGTAGCCAATTCTCACGTCCAAGGTCGCCAGCCATATGTTGGATCATTTCAACCAGTGTTAATCGAATACAAAGCCAGCAGGCACTGTGTTCAGACGTTGCCATTTTTTTAGACTTAAATTATTCACTCTTAATTGCGCGTCTATTCTGCACCATTGAATTGACTGTTTTGTGTACCGACTCAACGATATAATTATCAATTTTTAGCTGATTAAAAAACCTCTGTGAACTCAGTCGACTTATTTTGGATTTGAGACTTTTTTTGAATGTAAATCGTTTGTCGGGCTCTTGTCGGTGATTGTCGGATCAAAATCGACGATTGTCGGAAATTGGTTAATTGGGAAAATCAAAAACAAAAATCTGTGTAAAGTTAGCCGATTTTTTTCAATTTTGAGATATATTAGATTTTCAAAACCCTAATCGATGCGCAATCGTTTGTCGGTTACGAATTTGATAGATGAAAGGTTTGTCGGATTCCTGGTCATTAGAAAAATATGAAAAAATCATTTCGTGTAGTGTCAGCTGATTTTTTCCAAATTGACCGATAATTTATCGCTGTAGCTATTCGCACCCCTTTTTCGTACATTTATGCATGCGTCGTACGTTTAAAAGTGTGTCGTACGTTCAAGCGTGCGTCGTAATGGTCCAATAAATACAATTATGCATACTTTAGGAGTAACATGTACTTTAGTTATCTGTATTATCGACTAACTGTAAATTTAGGCCAGGAAACGAAGCTACAAAATCATCAGATTTTCACAAAAATACTAACAAGTAACCGCGAGTGCCATCACACGCGAAAAGGACCCCTGATGTTAACTGCATAGTTTTGGACACGAGATTCCGAGTACCTTATTTTCATAATAACAAATTAGTGAAAAAAACGCACTTTTTTTTATTTTTGCTTATAAAACGAAAACCAATGAAGCTATGGAAAAGTAACCGAGAGACGAAATGTAGAGAATAAAAATGCGAAAAGAATGAGCCCTAGAACGACCCGGTCGATTAATAAATAACGGAAAAAATTGCAAAAAAACATTTAAAAAAGACGTTTTTTCGAACATTATTATCTTCGCCATTTTTGAAGTTAAATCTTTTTTTTTGCACGATTGTAGGTATTGATAGATTCTTACTCTGTGAAAAATCTAAGTGCTGTCGGATAAATATTTTTTTAGTTGTGGCACTCAGAAGTCAAGAGGGCCATTTTTTTCAGCAAGGCTGGATGCTCTGGAAGTCGTCCGATTTCAATTCATCAAGCCGATTTTTGAAGTAGAAGTGATCAGCTAAAAAACGTCAATCTTTGTTTTTCGTCCAAATGTTAAAAAATAGGTGAAAATTAGCCGCAAACATGCGCAATGTACAGAAATAATGATTATAACGTATATTTGTAGAGATAAAATTATCTACAAAAAAGTTATGAGAGCTAAATAGCTCAGATCAACCGTTCAATAGATATAACCATTTTGAGATTAGGGTGTATCGAAATTTTTTTTTTTTTTTTAGCTCCACAAGCAATTTTCTTCATATTATGCCAGAAGACTGAGTTTGTCAAGAGAAAAGCTTGAAATGAATTTTTTTGAGCCGGCGCACCGCGTGCTTCGATTTTCCATAAAAAAAAAACACGTAAAAAAAAACTCCGTTAGACATTGTTTCACATTGCCCGAAAAAAAAATTTCACAGATATGCCTCTAAGGTATTTTGTAGAAAATTAAATTTCCTACAAAAAAAGTTATGAGAGCCAAATAGCTCAGATCAACCGTTCAATAGATATAACCGTTTTAGAATTAGGGTGTATCGAAAAAAAAATTTTTTTTTTTAGCTCCACAACCAATTTTCTTCATATTATGCCAGAAGACTAAGTTTGCCAAGAGAAAAATTTGAAATAAATTTTTTTGGGTGTTAGGTGTCTGTTTGTATCTGCAACAATAAATTTGTGTTGTAATGACATGTGGAATTATAAATATACACTACCGTCGGAAAGTTTCCGGACAAAGGTCGGAAAAAGTTGCCACACTCTTTTTCATGTTATTCCGTCGATAACGTGGATAAATTAATTTAATAAACGGCATTTTAAAGGGGAGAAATCCCATTTCATTTTGCTTTTTTTGAAAAATTTTTGCGATTTTTTTTACGACTAGGACGTCATTTTGAAAACGACCATTTTTCGTCTTTTTTTTTCCTTTTAACAGAGCGACCGCGTTTTCAGTAGAAATTTCTTTTTCCACTTTCTATGACCGGATCTTGAAAAGGCAAAACTCAAGCTTCAATTTCGTTTTTTATAAAATGCGTTACGATTTTTTTTGAAAAAGTTATCATGTTTTTGGCGAAAAAAGACGGAATTCAGTAATTCCTGCGTAACACGAAAACTATCACATTTAGAAAAAAATCTTAGAGGAGTGAAAAGTTGCCTCTGAGATTGTTCTAGTCACTCGATTTTTTCCACATTTTTTTTCCGAAATTTTTTTTTTTTCATTGATTTTGGTCGAACTCCAGGTCTATCAATTTCCGTAATTTAAAAACTATGGGTTTTTTCACCAAAAGTCCAAGGACGAAAAAGTTTTGATTCTTCATTTTGAACGTTTTGGAATTTTTTCAGATTTTTTTTCTCCGATGATGTTCATCATCATCGTCAACATCGTCGGATAAAAAAATTCGGAAAAAAATCTGAAAAAATTCCAAAACGTTCAAAATGAAGAATCAAAACTTTTTCGTCCTTGGACTTTTGGTGAAAAAACCCATAGTTTTTAAATTAGGGAAATTGATAGACCTGGAGTTCGACCAAAATCGATGAAAAAAAAAAAAATTTCGGAAAAAAAATGTGGAAAAAATCGAGTGACTAGAACAATCTCAGAGGCAACTTTTCACTCCTTTAAGATTTTTTTCTAAATGTAATAGTTTTCGTGTTACGCAGGAATTACTGAATTCCGTCTTTTTTCGCCAAAAACATGATAACTTTTTCAAAAAAAATCGTAACGGATTTTATAAAAAACGAAATTGAAGCTTGAGTTTTGCCTTTTCAAGATCCGGTCATAGAAAGTGGAAAAAGAAATTTCTACTGAAAACGCGGTCGCTCTGTAAAAAAGAAAAAAAAAGACGAAAAATGGTCGTTTTCAACATGACGTCCTAGTCGTAAAAAAAATCGCAAAAATTAAAAAAAAAAACAAAATGAAATGGAATTTCTCCCCTTTAAAATGCCGCTTATTAAATTGATTTATCTACGTCATCGACGGAGTAACATGAAAAAGAGTGTGGCAACTTTTTCCGACTTTTGTCCGGAAACTTTCCGACGGTAGTGTAGATTTTATTATTAATACATCCGTCGAAAGTCTCTTTATTGCTGTGAGTCCCAGTCAAGATTTGTATATAAAGTGAGTTCAATTATGATGTTCTTCATTACTCATGTACAGAATGAAGAAAATAAGTTTGATCAAAATAAAAACTTATCACATTCTTTATATATTTGATTTTATGATAATTTTCAAACGTTACCGACGGCTGATAACTCACTGATGTTTAGCAAAGGTAATGGGTTGTGGCTGGGATTCCCCACTTTCACTGTCAATCACCTTCTATTCATCGATCCTCATGCATTACTGATTTCCCGCGAAAGTTTCTGAATGCCAGCATCGCTCAACAATCGCAAATGTTCCGAATTTTAACTATTTATTCCAATTGTCGTTTTCTTCGATATAGATTATTTTCTTGGATAGATTATCCCAACTGAAAAAGATTTTAACTGAAAAAGACCTCTTAATGATTCTATAAAAAATCGTGTCTTGTTTCATTCTTTTCGAAAAATTGCCCACATTTCGATAAATTGTTAATCATTTTCAGAACATATCAGATGACTAGCAAGGAACGAATTCTTAAGAAAATTGAAACATTACAACACCATGGAAATACACAAATGGAGATTCACAGAGTGCGGTGAGGAAAGTTCGATGACGTCGGCAATTTGATTCTGACTTTTCCCATCAACAACTATTATCATTAGTGTATGATTGTTTTATATTCGTTCATTTTAGATTCCCCAAAAAGAATTTTCTGTGACCCGCAATGTTTATCGCACGTTTTATTGAATCAAACAAAATATTATCAAATTAATATTGTAATTAATTGATTTAAAATTATGAACCAACAACAATTATTGTAATTCAGAAAAAAGTCAAAACGGGTCTGGGAGTTGCTAATACTAAGAAAATGATCAAAACAAAAGATTAATAATTTTATGTTAGTTTTATTTTATTGTTTTTTTTTTTTTTATTAAAAAATCCATACTGGGACATCATGAAGAGCCTGAAACAGATAAAAATAAACAAAAGAATGAAAATATTGAGCGAATGATTTTATTTTAATGAAAATAAAATGTCATTGGTGGACATATGTGTTCATCAACAATGTCAATTTTTTTCTTACCTCGTCCACGACCGCCACGACCACGCCGCTGATTGCCGCGGTACCGTTCAGCCACGATCGTCGCCGTCCGCTCGTTTAGACGGGCCAGAAAATCGATTTTTTTTTCTTGCTTGACCCGCCAGCCTGCTCTTGTGCCCCGTTCTAAAATTGACAAAAAAATTTTTCATTTCAACCGGAAACAAAAGTAAATTCGAGAAAAATTTGACTCTATATCCTGGCATATATTATAAAATCCATTTAACGAATAGAAAGCCAAGATTATATATTTCAGGTTGTGCATAGCTATATGAAGGGTGAGTTACACCAAGTCTGATTTAAGAAACTTGAAGTTTTTCTGCTTAGTGTACAATTAAACACAATGCTAAACTATAGCGAGTGCTGTATTGTATTGTATCAATGTGCCCTATTAAAATGGATAAGCATCTTGGTTTTTCATTTTGGATACAGCATAAGCATCGTCAAGGGTGCTTCGCAGTAAAAAAGTCAAACCGGACAGTGTATCGCAGTGCCTGAAATGGAAAACCAAGGTATCGAATGTGCCCTATTAAAATGGATAAGCATCTTGGTTTTTTATTTTGGGTACAGCGTAAGCATTGTCAAGGGTGCTTGGCAGTAAAAAAGTCAAACCGGACAGTGTATCGTAGTGCCTGAAATGAAAAACCAAGGTATCAAATGTGCCCTATTAAAATGGATAAGCGCCTTGGTTTTTCATCCTGGGTACAGCGTAAGCATCTCAAGGGTGCTTCGCAGTGAAACAGTCAAACCGGACAGTGTATCGCAGTGCCTGAAATGAAAAACCAAGGTATTAAATGTACCCTATTAAAATGGATAAGCGTCTTGGTTTTTCATCCTGGGTACAGCGTAAGCATCTCAAGGGTGCTTCGCGGTGAAACAGTCAAACCGGACAGAGTATCGCAGTGCCAGAAATAGAAAACCAACCTTGCTATCTAGGTTCATCATGGGAATAGCATAAGAGAGTTTACGCCAAGTTTGAAATATACAAATTTAAGTTTCTCCGCTTAGTGTAAATACAAAGAAAATGCAACACAAAACTATGCTGCATTGCGTTGGGTGTACCCTATTCAATTAGATGGATTGATTGTTTTCTATTTATTAGGTAGCGTACGCATCACAGAGGCTGCTTTCCAATAAAATAGAGCCGAACTGAATAGGGTGTACCAAAGTCTTGACCAATAACAAATGCATGGAACACTATAATATCCGGTTATGTTCTTATTGGAAAGCACGGTCTATCATGTCGACGCTGCTGTCACTAAAATATCTCAGGTGCATTCCGATCAATCGAAGCACACTTGGCACAGTGCAATGCAGTGCTCACTTCCCACAATTGGCATTGTGTTGCACTGTGCTTGATTGTGTACTTAAATCGAAGAACTATTTATATGAAAAATTGGATTTTCATTCAACTTTATTTTTACTCACGATTTTTTTTCTTCGTAGGCCCCTCATCGTTGGGTGGCAACCCACAGTATCCTGCTGTGGGGCAACCCACAGCAGGATACTGTTCGGATTGTTCCTGAAGCTGCTGCGGTGAAGTGTCATCTTCAGCATTTTTTTCGCCCTGCTCGCCGCTCGGTCCACCCCCGTTATCCACCGTCATATTGTCGACCATTTTGCGCGTTCCACTAATCTACAATAACAATTATTTTTCGTTATGAAAATTTATAATAATGCTACTCAATTCGAATTATAAATTTTATTCAAACTCAACAAAGGGTACTTACGTCTCGAGTGGGCCGTTGATCACGAAAAAGTGAAACCGCGGAAATATTTCTTTTAAGATGGGGGTGTGAATTATGAAAATTTCTTCTCACCAGATGGCGTACAATTTTCACTTCACCGGAGGTGGTACATCTTCGATAGACCGTTCACGATTAATAAATAGAGCTTTAGTTTTATTTACAATTTGCATTAAATAAACGATATTTTACATTTAGTTCTCAGAAAAATGTTTAACAAAAACGATGACTATCTTGTTTATAATTCTGATACAGTATCGCGGAAAGCTCACTGGGTCAGTAGCGATTCTGATACACGCCGTGGGAGGCGCTAGAACTCGTCCGTATTAGTTCAACATTTTTTCTATTTTCCTATGTTTTTTTCTTTTTGTTACAGTGGTAAGTGTTCGAACTTTTTCATTTTCATCGTTTATCGGCTATTGAAAATTCTCATGGAGGCGTGGCCTTTTGGCTAATTTAGTCTTTTGGCATAATTTTATCATTTAGTAGGTGGGCAATGCGGTGATATCTCTGACTCTTTGAATGAAACGAGAAGTTTCGTGGCTTATTATGCGTTCTACAAGGTCGATTTACGTTTTGGGACACGCTTGTTCTTCATGAATTAGTTTACCGTTTTCTTCCATACCTTTACCTAATGGAAGTATTCAAATTGTTTGCTTATGGGGCTCTTTCAACTGTGCGACCGCACGTGGAAATTTCTTCAAAATAAAAAAAAAAATTTATCGTCAAAATTAAAAAATGGCTCAAAAATTTCTGAAAAAATTCACACGTGTTTTTTGAATATAAAAAATATATTTGACAAAAAATTTAAAAAAGCTCATACGAAAGTTTTGTGGTATTGTTGATTTTTAAAAAGTAAAAAAAGAACGCCAAGTATTAAAAGACGCGATTTCATTATAAAATAACCATTGCGCGCGAATAGAGCGCGCGTAGACGGCAATACATGCCGGTATCGTCTACGCGTTAAGAAACGCGAACGAGAGAGAACGCGCCATGCCGAGGAAGAGGGAACGCGCAGCCGCGTGCTGTCTCTCTCACTCAGCGGCGCGCGAGAAGTGGGGGTAGCCTCGTTCAGCGGGAACTGGGCGAAGAAGACGGGACAAATGTCACGTTTCACGCAAAGGACGTAAGTCTAACGTAAACAAACGCTCATTACGCCTTTCTGACTCCAAGGGACAGAAGTTCCCAAAACATTCGATTTTAATTCACAAAATTATGATATCTCGAGATTGGCTGAACGGATTTACTTGCAACAAGGACCAATAGAAAGAGAAAAATCGGAAAAAAATCGTTACCGATATTCAGAATTTTCACGTAAACGGTTCGACCGAGAGAGCGATTCGAAAACTTTATGACGTCATAAAACCGGCATATTCGAGTATATCAGAGTGCGGCAGGGCTCGCGCTGGCATTTTTTCTTTTAATACTTGGCGTCGAGCCGCTACCGCGTCTCTGGATTATATGGAAACTTGTTTATTACTAAAATCTGATTTGCCTCTTTACCATAAAAACTACTTCTCGCATTGGTTTTTTTCTACGAAGTCATTAGACAAAAAAGGTACAAACGAAAAACGTTATTAAACGTAAGTAATTAAAGTATTGCAAGTAAAGATAAAAAATACAGTTGTAGAAGTAAAAGAAACGTATACGTGAAGTTCTATAAACCGTAAAACCAATAACATAATGCTCAAGAAAATACGTAATTTAGTGAAGACGGGGAATCACAACCACGTCTTGTCATTTGCTGTCTCCTAGTTACCGACCGATGGTAACTCCCTCGAAAATATTAATCAGATTCATGGATGATACAAGTTCTGGTTTTATTTGATTTTCACTTATCGTGAATTGAAAAACAAAATAATAATTGTATACCGTTGATTAAATCTTTCGGTCAATTAAAAAACATTTTCATATTGATTTTGCAAATTTCCAAAATAAGAAGTTATCGTAACCTCATCCATGATTTCCAGACCAGCTACCTGAGAGCGCTGAGGTTGATTACGACAGCTTCTCAAACTGGCCCTCTTACTGCGACTTTTTCAATTTTTTATCAAAAACTATCATCGAACATACGTTCTAACAGAAATATTATCCATCATCAAACATTTTCGCGTTGATTGAACTGGAATTTGGGGCTAATTTTTATGAATTTTTTAATTAAAAAATTTCAATTATTAATTAAGAGTATGGGTCAGTCGGTACCTTGCCACCGTAAGTGCAAGAGAGATAGCTGCATATTTCGAAAAAGAAATTTTTCTCTACCGTTTGTCCAATCCGAATGAAAATCGATCAGCCCATTTTTGCCATCATTCTGCGTGAGCTGATCCATTTTTATCCCGATCGGGCGAACGGTGTCAAAAAATTTACGTTTCGAAAATTCAAGGTGAGGTGAGGTGATTGAGCCATCCTTTTTTAATATTATAAAACAAACATTTTCATTAAACTAAAAACACCATCAAACGGTTTGCGTTGAAAAACAATGAAAAGTCGGAATAGGGCGCCAAAATGGAACTGTCTGGTTACTCAGCACAGAGGGCGCTCAAACTGAATCGTAATTTCACCAACAGCACGAAAAATGAAAAAAACATATTTTCTTTCAGATGGTTCATGAATCTAAAAATTTACTGGTTATACGTTAAGGTGTGTAGGAATTTATGTATATCATTCAATTATTAGAAACACTTTTGAATAGCTGTCTTGATCTTCAATCAGTTCCTTCGACCTAATGCTGGGTGTACGATTTCGACAGGTAGCGGCCTATCGGAAAAAGTCTGAACTAAAATATGAAGAGTCCGTTTATAGAAGTTTTATGCCATATGGTTAATTTGTTGATTATAACATCCAGTGTTGACAACTCGATTAAATATTTTCCTCATTTTTGTTAATAATTCCTCGTTTCAGTTTAAAATCATCCTTGATTGTTTCCTATTTAGAATTCATAGATTTATACATGGACGTCAGTGAGAAGTGATAAGTGTTTTTCGTCATCATTAGCTTCAATTATTTGTGAGGCTATGTATATTTGATATTGTGCACGGTTTTGGATGGACGATTCGTGAGTATTTTATCAATATATTTTTACCCCTTTTTTCCAATCGAGCGGTGTCGAACTTCATAATTTTTCACGAAGAAATACAAGTAATTTCGATAAATCAAGAGAATAACGAATTTTCGTAAGCAATCACGTAGAATTAAACTCAAATGTACAAGACAAATTCTTTTTCTAGTTACTATCGTAAAACAGTAAGCTTTCGGTGACTCCACAATTTTCTTTGACTACAATTTACGTGACACATTTGTTTGCGTAAAAGCTTTTGGTGATTTGAACATTTTCTCTATTTTTCATTTGGTAGAATGAAAATAAAAATAAATACATGGACATGGTTCGTTTTTTCATAGCGATACCATGATTAAGGATAGAGCATGTTAATAAATTATAAGAAAGTCAATTTAGTATGAAAATGTATGAAAATTGTTGTGTTATGTTGGGAAATAAAATGACTTATTCGCAGGTAATTTGACTTCATCTATACCCTGGCAGTAAGAAATCAAGGAAGGAAAAGTACAGGTGTTCCCCTGTCCATTCGCAACACTAAAAATTTAAGTGTCGGTGTCGGTGTTGAAGTCCATTTTAAGGACCGTATTTTTTGGGTTTCGAAACTTAAGATGCCTATTGATAATGTAGTGTCCTACACCATAATTTCTCGTGTCAACACTTAAGTCAGTGCAGCTACTGATTGGGTGTAGCAAACCGAAAGCATCGAGTGTCGAAACTGCACTTGCAGCGATTCCATATTGGGTGTAGCAAACCGAAAGCATCGAGTGTCGAAACTGCACTTGCAGCGATTCCATATTGGGTGTGGAACCGAAAGCATCGAGTGTCGAAACTGCACTTGCAGCGATTCCATATCGAGTGTAGCAAACCGAAAGCATCGAGTGTCCAAACCGTACCTTCGAGGATCCTCCATTGGGTGTAGCAAACCGAATGCATCGAGTGTCCAAACCGTACCTTCGAGGATCCCCCATTGGGTGTAGCAAACCAAAAGCAGCGAGTGTCCAAACTGTACCTTCGAGGATCCCCCATCGGGTGTAGCAAACCGAATGCATCAAGTTTCGAAACCGTACCTTCGAGGATCCCCCATCGGGTGTAGCAAACCGAATGCATCGAGTTTCGAAACCGTACCTTCGAGGATCCCCCATTCGGTGTAGCAAACCGAATGCATCGAGTTTCGAAACTGTACCTTCGATGATCCCCCATTCGGTGTAGCAAACCAATAGCATCGAGTTTCGAAACCGTACCTTCGAGGATCCCCCATTCGGTGTAGCAAACCAATAGCATCGAGTTTCGAAACTGTACCTTCGATGATCCCCCATTCGGTGTAGCAAACCAATAGCATCGAGTTTCGAAACCGTACCTTCGAGGATCCCCCATTCGGTGTAGCAAACCAATAGCATCGAGTTTCGAAACTGTACCTTCGATGACCCCCCCATTCGGTGTAGCAAACCAATAGCATCGAGTTTCGAAACCGTACCTTCGAGGATCCCCCATTTGGTGTAGCAAACCGAAAATTGGAGGGTCGAAACTGGAGCCGGATCGAAGCTTCTGATTTGAAATTTAAATGCGGAGAGGCTGTCGAGATTTCGAAATTGTTGTTAGTACGACTAGCTACAATTTCGAAATTTCGAGAGCCTCACTACATTTTTATTTCAAATTCCGAATCTGTACATTTTTATTTCGAATTGAAACTTGGATCCGGCCCAGTGACGAATACATTTTGCACAAGTTTATATATTTTTACATCGAATTAACAATTTTTATTTACACATTTAACGCAATTTTTACAAAAATATAACGCATTTTTCGTTTTTATATACCGGTATACAAAAATCGGAATCACTTTTATCGCGAATTATAATTATCAATCCGTTTCCCAAACGTTCGACATTCTCACTCCGTACTTGATTCTATCGACGTTAAACATAATTACCGGTGCTACTATTTCATCTTCCGGAACGAATCTGATATTTTTTATTTGATGCAAGCAATTAATGTGCGTAGCATCGCACATGAAACCGGTACGCTCGTAATCGGTTACAAATAGACCGTTTACCGGTACGTTATCTTTATTTTTGAAGCTGACTATCGCTAATATTTTTGCAAAGTGCTTCGTCGCCGTGTATACGTATTTGTCACAGTTTTTTTTTTCGTTATCGTCACCCTGCAAACTACAGTACAACGTTCCTTTTATAACGGCTTTCTTGTAAACAATCATTTCGCCGTTGCAAGTTTGTTGTTGAGCGCGCAATGCTACATTTTCATTGCGAGTAGGATTTCTCGTAAGCGACTTTCCTAAGCCTTCGAAATGGTTAATCTTTTCGCCGATAGTATGATTACGAAACGGTGGTCTCTTTCCAAAATTCAAAATTTCCGCTACCTTATTTCTTAATTCTTTCTTAACAGTCACGTCGTGGGTTACGCACCGCATGAAGTCATTCATCAAGTAGTTATCCATGATTTGTTGCGCTCTAGCGGTAGGCCCGTGCACGGATTCTAGAATTTTTTTGTTGAACGCTTCATAGATGAAAGCGTTGTTTGACCACATTGGACCCCAATATCTTACGCATTTTACCATATGTCGCAAAATGTGCAAATTGTACGTTAAATTTTCAAGCCCGAACATGTCTTGATACAAGGTTTCGAATTCATTTATCAAATCATCGGCTCTTGTTAAATCACTCGCGGCAATCGAGTCACTGTTAAGTACGTGAAGCGCTTCGGAAAGTTTAGCAAATAGACGTACATATTCATCGGGGATCAAGCCGTTCAAGCACGGTACGGCATAATACAAAATCCAGTTTCGCCATTCGGAGGCTTTCCAATTTTTGCAATCGTCCAAGTTTCTCGGCTTTCTCGCTATTCGACTCGGGGTTCGTATTTTTGCCAATCGACGATTTATTTTGGCACGGATCTCGGGTTTGCCGAAATACCACTTGCAAAGAGCTTTGCAAAAAAAGATTAAATTGGTTAACGTCTTTGCCACGCCGAGAAAAGCGTTGTGCATCCCGTCGACAATCATACCTTCCCGCAGATCAAATTGTGGCAACATCTTGAGAACAGAATTACCTTTTATTCCGTATATAATTTTTTTCATTACCGACGCTTTGCCCATGTGACGATGCATTTGTTTATGGGTACGATTCCTAAACTTTCTAACGGGATATTTTCGACTCAATCGTTTAACTTGGACGCCTGGTTCGTAACAGAACGTGCATCCGAAAGCACCGTGAAAAATTTTCATTTCGAGAACTTCCCACCTAGCCATTGAATCAACAGTTACGGTAGTCGTCAAAAATTTACTTGTGACAATTTCATCGCCGTACGGTTTCCACTCTACACCGGTATGAAACAACGATCTCAATTCATGCATGATCGGCTCGAGATACGTTACGAAATGTGGAGTCTTCGGGTCTACGTAAATTCCCGCTAGTATCATGTATCGTTTACGCGCATGAGGCGGAAGCTCGTTAATCGATAATAACACAGGCCACGCGCTACCTTTCGAGGATTCGCTAACTTGACAGCCGTCCGTATTCATTGTAAACGAGTAATTGAATTTCGAATTCAAAAAGTTATTTTCACGTTGCAATTTTTTATACGCAATCCCGTCATATATATCCTCGATCGCGTTCATATCAAATATTTTTCTCTCGTATCGGTAATTTAGAAGTTTTATAAAATTCGGTATTGCCATGAATCTCTTTAATTGACCGGTAATGCTCAACTGCACGAAGTACGCGGTATTTTTTAAAGGCTTCTCAATGTTGTACGGTCCGCAAACGCAGGCAGAGGTTCGTACGCCGTTTAAACCAACTATCTGTTTACAAGTACAACAATACATATGACGTTTCACATATCTGCCTTCTTTATTACCTAAACACTTTCGTAACGCTTTCGCTGTAGTCGGTATTTCACTTTCGTTTAAGAGCTCTTTTTGAAGTGACAATAGCTGTAAAATTGTTGTATTACTAAGTTTGTTGCGGTGCCCGAATGTTAAAATTCTCGTTACAATTTCTCCTTCCCGGATATTCGGTCTCATGGTTACAACATTCCCTGCATCGATTGAAAGCATGGCAATGTCACAATTTCCAAATTCTTCACAATCGTCTTCGTCTTCGTCTTCGTCTTCGTCGTCGCCGTCGTCGATGCTATTTTCACCGTCATCTTCACCAATGACCACATCATCACCATCGTCATAGTCGACTATGCTGCTGTCGTCAGTATCGTCACCGGAATTTACTTCAGCAACGTTTTCGAAAATTTCACTTGCTTCGCTATCGACGTTATCTCCGATGTTCTCATCGGCGTAATCATCATTGCCATTGTCGTCGTCGACGACGTCATCATGTAAATCATCATCATCATCTACTTCGCTCTCTATGAATATTTCTATTTCGTTATCATTATTAGCGGTACTTGTTTCATTAACATCGATGCGCATTTCTTCGCAATCGATATTCCTTTCTTCATCACCTGTTGTCGACGCATCTTCGACGACTATTTGTTGTTGCTGTTGTTGTTCTTGTTGTTGTTGTTGTTCTTGTTGTTGTTGCAGTTGTTGTAGTTGTTGTTGTAGTTGTTGTTTTTGTTGTTGTTGATCCACCATATTGGACGTTGAAGCGGTGCTGTCATTTCTTTGGGTTTGTTTCTTTCTTGTCGCGCTCGCATTGCTCTCATCGGTTTTTTTCTTTTTTCTAGTCTGTGGGCAACAAGAAAATATATAACAAACAGAAATTATCAAAAAATATTGGTTCTGGTTGTAAGACGAACGTCTTTTATCTGTGAACATTTTCAATTGCAAGCTTTTTTTTCTTACCGGTTCATAATTGTACATGGGCATCTTTTCAATGGGTGGTAACTTTTGATACGATTTCAAGTAATTTTCTTTGTATTTCCGTAATTTCTTCATCATGGCTTCTTTCGTCTTGAAGGTTGTCTTCTGCGTTTCGCGTTCTTTCTTTTGTCTTTCCATTCTTGTACCGTTGGCGGCGTCTCGTCGTACACCAGATTCGAGGCGATTTTCGTACACGAATGTCTGCAAAATATTCGACCAAAAAACTTCATTTAAAAATTACCTTTCAGCGACCAAATGTTGAATACAAAATAAAAAACACTTCAATTTCATCAAATACGAGAAAACTGTTGATAGAATTTTCATTGCTTTGGGGATAGTTACATTTCACCCGCTTTTTCGAGCTATCCAGTTACGCGTTGTCAACATGAAAGGCGCTGTGCAAAGAGCGAGAGCATCAGCAGGCAGTAATATCTCCTATTGATACGCCATCCATGTTCCGCGATAATGGAGTATCTATAATGAAGAGGAAAATTTACTTCAAGATATACATTTTAAACATACGTAAACACATCAATGTAACAAACGACGGTTGAACAACATTGGGCGCACACAGTTACAAATGGACAAACATACAGCTTCACCATTCCATCCGACCTCCGCTATCCTTCCAAACAAACCAACTACCTCGATAGCTTGTTCGTTCTTCGAAATAACCAATGTCGAGATGGTGGTGGTTCCGCTGTAGCCCGATCAAAACGATAAATTCGCTACCAGCTTCACCGTTGAATCAGACCTCCGCTATCCTTCCAGACAAACAAACTACCTCGATAGCTTGTACGTATGTCGGAATAACCAAGGTCCACATTCATCATTCCATCAGACATCCGCTATCCTTCAAAACAAACCAACTACCTCGATAGCTTGTTCGTTTTTCGAAATAACCAATGTCCACATGGTGGTGGTTCCGCTGTAGCCCGATCAAAAAGATAAATTCGCTACCAGCTTCACCGTTGAATCAGACCTCCGCTATCCTTCCAGACAAACAAACTACCTCGATAGCTTGTACGTATGTCGGAATAACCAAGGTCCACATTCATCATTCCATCAGACATCCGCTATCCTTCAAAACAAACCAACTACCTCGATAGCTTGTTCGTTTTTCGAAATAACCAATGTCCACATGGTGGTGGTTCCGCTGTAGCCCGATCAAAACGATACAGTACGGCCATTATTAGCAACGTTTCCGGCAATTAATATGATTACAGTCGTCGTCGTCGTCAAGTGTTTGGAAAAACGACCGGCGCGACGCCCAATTATTACGCGTTTCAGACTCGTCAATTGTTACATGCACAAATATTTACGAAACTACCGCATCACCGATACAGACAAATCATTCGTACGTTCCAAGATAATAGACGATTCAATTAGGCATGCGCGCGCATCTTTATAAATGGACAAACATGCAGTTTCACCATTCCATCCGACCTCCGCTATCCTTCCAAACAAACCAACTACCTCGATAGCTTGTTCGTTCTTCGAAATAACCAATGTCGAGATGGTGGTGGTTCCGCTGTAGCCCGATCAAAACGATAAATTCGCTACCAGCTTCACCGTTGAATCAGACCTCCGCTATCCTTCCAGACAAACAAACTACCTCGATAGCTTGTACGTATGTCGGAATAACCAAGGTCCACATTCATCATTCCATCAGACATCCGCTATCCTTCAAAACAAACCAACTACCTCGATAGCTTGTTCGTTTTTCGAAATAACCAATGTCCACATGGTGGTGGTTCCGCTGTAGCCCGATCAAAAAGATAAATTCGCTACCAGCTTCACCGTTGAATCAGACCTCCGCTATCCTTCCAGACAAACAAACTACCTCGATAGCTTGTACGTATGTCGGAATAACCAAGGTCCACATTCATCATTCCATCAGACATCCGCTATCCTTCAAAACAAACCAACTACCTCGATAGCTTGTTCGTTTTTCGAAATAACCAATGTCCACATGGTGGTGGTTCCGCTGTAGCCCGATCAAAACGATACAGTACGGCCATTATTAGCAACGTTTCCGGCAATTAATATGATTACAGTCGTCGTCGTCGTCAAGTGTTTGGAAAAACGACCGGCGCGACGCCCAATTATTACGCGTTTCAGACTCGTCAATTGTTACATGCACAAATATTTACGAAACTACCGCATCACCGATACAGACAAATCATTCGTACGTTCCAAGATAATAGACGATTCAATTAGGCATGCGCGCGCATCTTTATAAATGGACAAACATGCAGTTTCACCATTCCATCCGACCTCCGCTATCCTTCCAAACAAACCAACTACCTCGATAGCTTGTTCGTTCTTCGAAATAACCAATGTCGAGATGGTGGTGGTTCCGCTGTAGCCCGATCAAAACGATAAATTCGCTACCAGCTTCACCGTTGAATCAGACCTCCGCTATCCTTCCAGACAAACAAACTACCTCGATAGCTTGTACGTATGTCGGAATAACCAAGGTCCACATTCATCATTCCATCAGACATCCGCTATCCTTCAAAACAAACCAACTACCTCGATAGCTTGTTCGTTTTTCGAAATAACCAATGTCCACATGGTGGTGGTTCCGCTGTAGCCCGATCAAAAAGATAAATTCGCTACCAGCTTCACCGTTGAATCAGACCTCCGCTATCCTTCCAGACAAACAAACTACCTCGATAGCTTGTACGTATGTCGGAATAACCAAGGTCCACATTCATCATTCCATCAGACATCCGCTATCCTTCAAAACAAACCAACTACCTCGATAGCTTGTTCGTTTTTCGAAATAACCAATGTCCACATGGTGGTGGTTCCGCTGTAGCCCGATCAAAACGATACAGTACGGCCATTATTAGCAACGTTTCCGGCAATTAATATGATTACAGTCGTCGTCGTCGTCAAGTGTTTGGAAAAACGACCGGCGCGACGCCCAATTATTACGCGTTTCAGACTCGTCAATTGTTACATGCACAAATATTTACGAAACTACCGCATCACCGATACAGACAAATCATTCGTACGTTCCAAGATAATAGACGATTCAATTAGGCACGCGCGCGCATCTTTATAAATGGACAAACATGCAGTTTCACCATTCCATCCGACCTCCGCTATCCTTCCAAACAAACCAACTACCTCGATAGCTTGTTCGTTCTTCGAAATAACCAATGTCGAGATGGTGGTGGTTCCCCCCTGTAGCCCGATCAAAACGATAAATTCGCTACCAGCTTCACCGTTGAATCAGACCTCCGCTATCCTTCCAGACAAACAAACTACCTCGATAGCTTGTACGTATGTCGGAATAACCAAGGTCCACATTCATCATTCCATCAGACATCCGCTATCCTTCAAAACAAACCAACTACCTCGATAGCTTGTTCGTTTTTCGAAATAACCAATGTCCACATGGTGGTGGTTCCGCTGTAGCCCGATCAAAACGATAAATTCGCTACCAGCTTCACCGTTGAATCAGACCTCCGCTATCCTTCCAGACAAACAAACTACCTCGATAGTTTGTACGTATGTCGGAATAACCAAGGTCCACATTCATCATTCCATCAGACATCCGCTATCCTTCAAAACAAACCAACTACCTCGATAGCTTGTTCGTTTTTCGAAATAACCAATGTCCACATGGTGTTGGTTCCGCTGTAGCGCGATGAAAACGATATATACGGTACGGCCATTATTAGCAACGTTTCCGGCATGGACATGTTTACCGTTCTATACGCTACAGGACTTGTGCACTTCTTGCACGACTTCTACGGAATGGAGGGGGGGGGGGGGAAGGAGGATGGAGACCACGAGTGCAGACGATACACAGAGAGGAACGGTGGGAGCGTTTTGGGTTGCCACTCATTACAGTTCAGACACACTGGGTATACTCGGAATGCTATTGATTTCCAACATCTATTCCAAACGAACGGTATACACCATTTTAAATTAAGAATCGGCACTACGCTATACACGATAAGTCATCTTTCGTTTCAATAGATGTCAATTTTTCCATTACGTACATGCTACATGCAAATAAATCTATTTTCGTTTATCTCGCGTTTATCACGATGCCGTGCTTTCCCCTATTGAGGGTCGACGACGGTGACCACCGACGCCGTTCATTCACAATACATATCATCGTCCTGGTCGCATGCAAAACACCTCCTTTACCAGACGGTTGTTCTTCAAGGACACACGATTGAAGGAATTATCCGAGCCACATTGTGTGTACAATATACCGAAAGAATTACTTACGGAGTCGTACAGTCAAGTACACATTCTACGTTCAGTTTTTACAATTTGAGTGCCAAATTTACGTGTATGTGGAGCTGCAATTGTAAGTATTATTAGTTGCGCGCACATATGTGCGTATTATTCGAGTTACTCCAACGCACTGGGAAGGAGCACCGACAATTCAAAGCCCAAATACTTTTCTGTGGATTAATTTTCATTACATGCATTTTCGTTATTTCAATTATCATATCTTTAATCACATCGTAATTGTTGAGAAAATAGTTCTCGCACGTCGAGCGGCCCATGCGCGGGACTAGTATTAAGGCGCCATAAGCGCACTGCTTTTACACACCAACACAGACCGGTAGTTGCTTGTGATCTCACTTAATAAACACACGTAAATCTTTTGTTAGTCCGTATCACGAGTCATTTTATAACTTCTTCTCTACCGTTCCTATCTCCTTATCCGAGAACTAATCTTAACAGTAATTGCCGTGTATGACTCTAGTTTGCAACCCGCTTATCTAACCTCTCCACAAATTTATCATTTCAGCTAGTTTTTTTTTTCTCCACATAATATATTTTACATTGTCGACAAAACTTGACAGGTTATGGGCCCAGCACGCTTACGCTGCGAGATATCCGTGAGGGTAGCAAGCGAAGATCCCAAGAAGATCTTGTGAGAGAAGTAAAAAGAGCGGCTTTCGTATAAGCGTGGTGAACACGTGAGAAGAAACCGGCGACGGCCATTGTGTGGCAGTCGTGACAGAATTCGAGAATGCGCGTAACGTGTCGTGTGCGAAAGGCGGTGTAAAGAAACAATATATATCGTGCGCGAAGCGCGGTATACAATATCGGGTGTCAAACGCGATAAAATAACCGGTGCGCGAAACACGCGGTGTTAGAGTCCCGTGCCGATACCGGAAGCGGCCATTTTTATATTTGTACCGGTGAGAGAATTCTTTCGCGAGAAGCACAGAAAACGAATCCACGATTTCCGAGGCAATCAATACAAAGAATTTTACGAAATTTGATGGCCAAGATTATCAAGGCTGGAAATTTCAGATTCGAGCGCTATTTTTAGCACATCGCATATGGGGAATCGTGAACGGTACAAAAGTTAGGCCGGCCGACAACGCAGCCGAAAGCGAGACATGGGAGGTTGAGAATGCGCGCGCCATGTCCCCATTGTCGTCAACGCTCGACTCGGAACAAATGAGACCGTTATTAATTTGTGAGACCGCATGCGAAATGTGGACAGAGCTCTGGTCGACTGACGAGCAAAAATCAGCATCACACAAATTAATGCTCTCGACAAAGTTGTACGAGTACAGGATGGACGTTAACGACTCGATAACTCAGCACGTTGCCAAAGTGAATAACACGGCGGCACAGTTGAACGACATAGGAGAGAAAGTCTCGGACGTGACAATAATGGCGAAGATTTTTTTAAGTCTTACACCGAAATATTCGAATTTTCTGACCGCATGGGTCAATGTGCCGCCAGACACGCAAACGATTGATTAACTAGTGCAACGACTACGTCGTGAAGAAGCACGGTTGTCAGCGAATGGCAGCAGTGAGAGCGCGTTCGTGGCGGTGACAATTTCCAAGGACAAGGACAAAAGACAAGAGAGTGCAAAGGACTCTCAAATCAAAACTTTGGTGTTACGAGTGTCAGGGGCTCGGCCATTTTGCAATACACTGTAAAAACAAACCCGATAAGGGCAGCGAAAAAGGCGGGAACAACTCCACCGATTGTGCTTTTGTCGTTGAAGACACGTGCGCGACGGTCTGTGAAAGTACCGGCAAAAGTGCGTCGTTTAAAATTCCAAAAGAGGTCATGAGTGAGATACTCGCAATCGCCAAGAGCGATAGCTGGTTGACCGACAGCTGAGCGTCGCGTAATATTACTTATCTACGGGACTGGTTGAGTGACTATCGCGAGTCACCGGCGGGCAACACGGTGTCTCTCGGAGACAGCAATGAGCGTTGTGTCGCGGGAATCATTACAGTAGGAATTGAAAAATTCGTCCCGGACACGAGGAAAAATTTCATCGCTGAATAGCACATAATTCGTTTCATTCCGTACATTTCGTCATTTCCCATTATATAACTTATCGAAAATATTATGATGTCCTCCACACGTTCTTCGAATGCGAAGAATGGAGAGTGTGGGGAGCCCGATTGGAGGTGACGTACGGGAGCGCATAGCCCCTGATGACATTGTCGGGGTTATGCTCCTTGACGAGGAAGCGTGGGTGGAGGTCGGCCTTTCGTCGAGGTCGTCCTCCGTCGCAAGAAAAGGTTTGAGGAATACAGGACGCCCTGAGGGGCGTCCCAGATGGAAACGGCGCCACCTCGAAGTAATGCGAATGCGGTTCCGGGGTGGTTGCCAGGAGGTTGGAGGGGGGGTTTTAGCCGGTAGACCCGAAATCAGGAGTACGGCACAAGGGGGTCGCCAGTGCGTGACCCCTACGGTGCGTAAGATCATTCTTCTCCCCTTCAAGTAAAAAACAAAAATTATAGAAAAATATAACTTCTTGAAAGTATTACATCGATATATTGTTATCCGTTATCCGACTGGTATTAACGATCTTATAAATGTACATAACTACTTTGCTTTTGTTGTGTTGAAGAAAATTAAATTTTGCCGCACGAGAGAGAGAGAGAGCGAGGTAGAGGTCGCCATGGGGCAGGAAGCCGCCATGTGCCGAACGCACGAGAACGTTCCAGAAGCGTCGTTACACGCAATATATATATAGCGTGAGGCCGCGAAGTAGGCAGTAGTTTCGAGGAATGACAGAGAGAGAAAGAGCCAACGGATAGGCTGTATGTGGAATAGGAACGCGTGGGTAAATCGCGGTTCCCTTATCTCGAATTTGTGTGTGATCGCGTGGGTAAATCGCGATCGCGTATGTTATTCTTATCAAATCGAAACTACATTTTATATGTTTGTATATCTATTGTATTATCTAATAAATTTTTAATAAATCGGCATCTATCAATTTTAAAACCTGTTTAAATTTTGTGTATCTGTCTATTGTCTTTGACATTATTTATTCGTACGAAGAATATATCGTGTACTCTTCGTAGGAAAAATTTGTAATGCGTATGCAATTGAAATGGGTATATGAAATCAACGTTTGCGAGGTGAGTTTGGCGCGAAATAATCAAAAATATATATTAGCGTCAAGTTAGCCCGCCCATTCTTTTTTTTTTTTTTTTTTTTTTTTTTGGTAAGTGAATATCATTTACATATTGAAAACTTTTGTATAACTAGATAACTAAATTGGAAACGTGTTTCTACTACCGGCTGTATGAGGTAGAGAACCTCAAAGCGTTTCCTCATGTACAATGCCAATTCGTAAACATTAAAGAATATTAACAGAGTTGTACAAAACTTTTCTTCTCGCAAGTGATAAGCGATAAGCCGTTAGGGAATCATGAAAAATTGCAGCGTGCGCAAGAGTCTTGAGTGACAGACAGTTTAGTGACCACCGCAGCTATGTGTAAGGCATTGCGCATAGTTTTTACGATTAAAACGCACGATTTTCCACGAAACTATGTATGGCACAAGTTGCCATTACACTTTCTGTCACTCATCGTCAACCTTACTCGGTTGGTAAAAGACAATTTATTGACACAAGAAAAAAAAATTTTTCGAGTTAGCGGGACAAAGAAACATTGGATGGATTTTTTCATGTCGTGCATGTGTACGTCGACGCCAAAATTAAAAAAATCTTCACGTCTTAATCCCTCGTTTACTATCTCGGAAGCATAAACAGTTGATATTATATATTATAAATTAGTGCATTCGAATCTTGATATACGATCAACTATCATTTTCAACGTTGTAAAAACGACGTTGCTGCTGCTCTTCCGAATTCAAAATCATGGATCTGGAAATAATCGAGTGGAAAGTAATCAACTGCAATGAGTGTCCTGTAACGAAGTGGATATTAACTGCTGACTATTTCGGAATTGTGAACAATAACATCGATTTAAAATGAGTGCTATCGAGTTGTCAATAACAGTGCGAGTCGCGAGTCCAATATGTATTCAAACTCATTTGGTGAAAAAAAAATAGCGTCAGTCTGCCAATTTCTTGAACGATTATGCCACACGTCGAAGATGGAAAATTGCATCTACGCCACGGGGAACAATGCAAATAAAATTTAAAAAAAATGAATATTGGAACTCAAAGGAACTACAGTTTTTTTATACTCTACAGCATTATTATTTTACTCAGCGCTGATGAGCAGATGTCGTTGAGTATAATTAGATGAACTAGTTAACGCGATGCCTCGATGGAGTGAGACGTGGCTTCGAGATGCGCCTCCGGAACGTGATTTTTTATGAAGTTACTGGCATCACAAACTGAATTTTTTTTTTTTCTCAAGACGTTCCGCAGCGGGGATGGTGGGGAGAGTTTACACCGGTGCGACTGGAATAGAAGGGGCAAGCGCGAGAATTGGATCATGCGTGGGGCAACGAATGAGCGAGAAAACACTCGCGTTCATTCAGGCGCCCGCGGGCGCGGGACGCGGGGCGGGGCGGCGAGTAGCGCGCGGAGAGAGTTGCATTACCATTGGTCGACTAGCGCAATACCGCGCATTATCGTTCGTTGATTGCAATGAAATTGATAAAACAGAGCGCGGAATAAGAGTCGGTTAATGACGAAAATCTTTATATAACATACTTTCAACGATCTCAATTGTCGTTAAACCATATAAAAATACAACGATGGATAATAAAAACTTAGATTGCTTTGAACAAGAAAAACTTTTGCCCGAAGGGGATTACATTATTGCTTGATTACTCCAGTTTTAAACAGTGCTAGTCTCCCTTTTGGGATATTTTTATTTTGGATCAGGGATTTCTAAATACTTTTATTCATTTCAAACGATTCAAATATTGTTTAATAGTAATAATATTTTCTATTATTAAAACAATAGTTTCAAAGTAATTTACTGAATTATCAATCTTTGAAAGCGAGGCGTCGGTCTTTATCGGCCGGGTCGTCCTTTTCCATATAGGGGGGGGGAGGTGTTGTGACGTGGTAATTTTGTCCACAACACGAAAAATATTGAGATTGGTACGACACGGGGGAAAACTTCAGGTTTCGACGAATTCCTCTCGACAAAATGTATACATTCCACAAAACAAAAATAACAGCGAAACGACGGCTCATCACTATTAATAAACTACAGTTTCCGTACGACGAGATCCGGAAAATGACCACGATATCTCTCCACCGATATTTTTAACGGCGTCGAATTCTTGATCAGTTACGGCTACGGCTGGAGAAAAGACGTCCTCCATCATTGCTGCCAAAAGCTCGAGTCATCGATAATTGTACCGAGAGCAAGTACGCGGACTAGGGTTTTAACCCCCCACCCTTAGCCTGCTCGCGAGAATCGCAACCGTTCGTTCTAGAATTTGCGAGAGTTTTCGAGAACCTTCTCTCGCCGAGCTGACCTCAACGTATTATTTTGAATTTTAACGATATGCTGAGCCGATACGTTTTACATAACGCTGGGCGATAATTTCGATGCTTCGTTGAGCGGTATTTTCAAGGATTTCGACACGATAAAATTGTGCCTTCGGCTTTGAACGAGAATATGGCGTTCTCTGGATGCCGATGGACGCAACCTGAGGTTAGACAGCCGAGGGTGAGGGCATGGAGTTAGCGACCCTCGCGTCATGACCTTGACAACCCCGTTTCGAATTTCGAATTTCCCTCGGCTTCCGCACACAATGACGTTTCGACCATCCCCTCTCCAAATCGCCTTAGCTCAACTCGACTCGACAATCTCGCGGATAACCGCCGCTCGCTCGTACAACAATACAACTGAATCAAAATAAAATTAATATTCGATAAATACGCTCGCAATTGGCCCTTCTGGATTTCCTCGAGAGAGATTCTTCGTTGCCAAAGAACGCTCCTTTCTCGTGCCGTGTCAATATTTAATCATTCCGTGACGTGGGCAAAATTACCACGTCACAATATACATATATTCAACTGTAACAAATAACAACATGCCGGATTTAATTGTATTCTGTATTACACACGCCGCAACTAACGTTTTAATCGTTACAATTTAAACCAAAAATTTTGAAATACGAGTTTTTGCGTGCAAACCGAGGTAAATTTACATGCCGCGCGCTACTACCCCTCTACACACATCTACGAATGCCAAGATACAAAGTTTTATGAGGGTGACTTGTTCGTGCAGTATTTCGTCGTTTCATCGAAAAATTTATTTATGATTGAAACAAACACAACCGGCGCGGTGGTCTAGTGGGTAGCGTTCATTACGAACGGCGATCAGAGAACAACCTCAAAAGTAAATATCCCAAAGTTTTGTAGCTATTTCGTGCACCAGCAAAAAGTTTATTTATTGCAATGATGCGAAATTTATAAAAATTAAATCAGCGAGTTTACCGTCCTTCCTGTACCACGTTAGAATTTTTAGGCTCAATCATTACGCAATTGATAATCAAAGCTATGCTAATATATATAACATATATTATTTCAGGTTCAATATTTTCAAAACTACAATTACAATAATAATAATAATTATTATTATTATTATTATTATTATTATTTAATATAATAATAATTTTTATTATTTATAAATTTTTATTTATTTATTATTCGGTTTCGTTACGCGAGAAGCCTAAAGACACGTGTAAAAAGTTCGTCTTCGGCTCTGAGAAGGAGCAGTCACAGTCATAGTCATTCCGAGCTTAAGCTGTTGATTAATTATAGTCAAACATTCTATTAATAAATAATAACCAAAGTATTCAGTAACGTAATTCTTGAGTGTACTAGTTTTATTACAACCCTTTTCTACCAATCCATCCAGCTATATTCCAATTATTTATTATTAATAAAATTTAATAATAATAATAATAATAATAATTATTATTATTATTTAAAATGAGCAATGTTGAGAAAATAGTTCTCGCGCGTCGAGCGGCGCATGCGCGGGACTAGTGTTAAGGCGCCATAAGCGCACTGTTTTTCACACCGGCACAGACCGGTAGTTGCTTGTGATCTCACTTAATAAACACATGCAAATCTTTTGTTAGTCCGTATCACGAGTCATTTTATTATTTCTTTACTACCTATCATCTCCTTAACCAATAATCTTAACAAGCAATGCACCGGTTTCAACCCTGCAAGAATACTCGGTCAAGAGCATGTTAGGGGTGCCTGAGTACCTCCTTCTTACCAGTACCGAAACCACCCAACCGCCCAACTTCACCTTTAGGGTAAGCTTGTCCGGGTGTTGATCCGGTATTTCAGCTTGTGGCAAAGGAACGAACGAAAAAGATGCCAAACATGCAGCTGCCAAGGCGATGTTGAAAATTCTTGATTAGGGTTAAAATCGATACGGGAACGTTCCTCAACAACAACCGAAACAATCTGAGGACGTTGAGTGAGATATTGACAGTTATTATTTGTCTGGCTCCAAAGAAATATCGCATACAGAAATTTTTGTACATTCTGTGGGAAAATTAAGCGAATATTGCATACAATGAAAACTCAAGCCGTCGGAAAACCGGGATGGAGGAATCCTTGGTCCGCCGCACGCGCGTGTCTATACAATTGTGTGCTCCATCTGCAGTGTCGAAATCAAAGCTTCGGCAGATACGAAGATAAAAGCAAAGCACGACGCGGCTCAGGAAATGCTTGACAAGCTGGTGAGAAACATTGGCAAGGAAAGAAGTATGCTAATGAACGATCAATATCGAGCGGCGGAAAAGTATTTGCAGGAGATGAATTTTCTTGATTTAAAAATCCAAGAGCCGTCAGTTTCTGTCAAAGACTCACCCTCTAGAGCAAATGGCTTATATACAAAGTTAAAAACGTATATGAATACTTAAAAAGACATAACAAAAATTAATATGAGCGAGAGTCATTCGATATGCAAAGATAGCTATGAGCCATTCGTTCGCGAAACAGCCCTCGAGAGACTCAGCTTATCGAATCTCTATCCAACAATGTCGAAGCAAGAGGCTCTGAAGAATTTCACGAGTCTTCTCGGATTAGAGGTCACATATGACGTTATATCGAATACCTCGGATCTCATCATCGTCGTTTACAAATTAAATAGCACCCCAATAATCGTTGAAATGGGAATAGCCGATACATATTTAGACGCGCGGGATGAGACGATCGTAAATTATCACAACTCCATAAATATCCTATTAACGTGAATTCTCAACGATGAATGTTAATTTTAAAAAATCATGCCTTCAAAGAGAATTTATTCCCAAAAAAAATACTACTCAAGTGTTTTTATTGTCAAATCGATGAAATGAGAGAACTGACACGACTAGATATAATTATTTTTGTATATTGTTGCAACAATGAGACTCGAACGTTTCTCCGTTTCTTCTAGAAATATGAAACTTGTATTCTTTGTACTTTGATTCATTTATAGTCGAGAAATTTCCATTGACTTTTCAAATAAAATATTTTGCGACGTCGAAATCCATTATTACAACATTATTCGTAACGGTGTTTCGTCCACGTTAATCTGTCCATGACTCACGATTGCCTATCACTGACGGAAACTCTCCGATGTCGATACGATTCCATGATTCAATCATCATCGAGTGTCAATGTGAAACGTCTCAAGTCACATTCCGACCTCAATTCACCATCATTATTTGGTGGGTTTTGGAATCAACGAACTACGAGAGGAAGATTCGTTTCCACCCTTCAACTTATCATCATCGAATACGAAGGGCCACAATATTTCCTCGTCACGTTCACGAGAAACGATGACAACAGTGATCTTCCTCGTCCGTTACGATAAGTTTTATTGTTCTTCGATTTTTATCATTAATGTATAGAAAACTGTATTCTTCGTTGAAATGAAAATTCTGATAGCTCGAATTTGATCGATTGAATAATTTCAAGATTATATCTAATTTGCCGGTGAGCGACCAACTCATATTCTTGCATACTCGTTATCCACTATATCTGTGTAATAAAATTTATTCTCTCGCAAGTCTCGTTACGTCTCATTGTTTATTATGTTTGAATTTACATTATTCCATCGCATGGAGTTAATATGAATTTTGTATAAAAAAAAGGGGGGAAATAAAAAAAAAAGACAGCATGAATATTTATTTTATCTTTGTCCCCACTAAATAAAATAAATTTTCGAACAAAAATTGAAACTCGAATATCACGAATGTTATGTGTATTATATACAATAATACTATAATGAACAATTCGCGATCGCGTACAATATGCGATGTACTCGTTCGAATGCACCGCATATCGATTTGCGAGCACGGCATACCCAATGTCTTTTTCCCTTTATTTATTCGTTACTGGCCATGTCCCTTCATTATAATGTAGGGAATGCGCCCCATGTACCCGATGACCTTTCCGATTTTTATTCAGCACGCGGGCGTCCTCGCTGCTGCCCTGCGCGATAATAAGATAACTTTCCGGCATCAATTGGACGACGTCGAGTGGGAATAACAACTTGAATACGACCGGGACATAATGCTATTTCCCGGTCGCTAGCAGACTAGCAAATTGTCTCCGCTTGAATATATATGGGAAATCTGCATTTGGATAATAAAATAATTCATGCGGAATCTACTGTCGGATCAATAATAAAGCAAGGATATACGTGGGCTTTTTTATATGCGTATAACCACGGAGGCTGCTGCCCACTTGAAATGATCCTCGAGAAGCAGGTTCGAGGTTTATATCAAATCCATGAGACGCCATATAGCGCCATTCTAGAAAAAATATTGAAACAAAAAGTATCCAAATTAAGGGGAACAATTTCTCCCTTACCGGCAATTCTCGTCCGCAGTTCGTTGCGAGGTAGAGACAGTGCCAGACGTGGTATCTCTCTCTCTCTCTCTCTGTCTCTCTGTTTTATGTTTGATAAAGCCTCGTGGGCGCGATAGCCATAATTAATATATATTCGAAATACCGTAATCATAAATTATCATCCAATCAGTCATTTCACTGCAGATTTTTGTCAGATCGGACACTCCTAATATTATAGCAATTCTTATTAATAAATATACATATTCGTTTTCATTAATCCGCGTTCGTTACAATTTAATTGCCTCCGTCCATCTTCCCTGTCCTGGGCAAGTCAGTGGAAGATTGATCCTCAACACCTGACACCTTACTTAATAGAAGAGGAGTTATATTACCAAAGAACTATTTGACAATCAGAAGTGGGAGGAATTATAGGAGGGAGGAATATAGGTGCGAGGAATCCGGAGGAATTATAGCCGTACTTACAAGTACGGCTATAATCCTCCTTAATTTTAAAAATCCCCCCAACCAGAGTTGATCTATCCCTGACAGATCAGACTCTTACACTCGTTGTTGGGAACTGGGGTCTCAGGGGTACTGCAGACTGGGAGTGTCCGAGGGACGGAAGGGATCGGGATACTACGGAGCTCGTAGGGGAAGGGAAGCCAGATCTCAGGGAAGGTTTCACGACAAACACGATAATTTTTTCGTGACTTTTCAGAGGCCGTGGCCCCACGTTGGGCGCCAGTTTGTGACGGGGAGAACGGGATGGGAGGAATGATTCGAAAAAAATGCGGCTGGGACCGGACCGGAGTTCGAATACTGGACCTCAAAATCAATTGTAACGTTGTGGAATACAACGTTACGAGGACGATTAGAATCAAGTGTAGCAAGCGGCCTGGATAGCTCAGTTGGGAGAGCACTCGACCGGCAATCGAGAGGTCCCGGGTTCGAACGGGGAAATTTATATGGCCATGTGGAATACCGGAAGGACCGCTGCTGAATGTTTTCGGTGACCACTCTCTCATTTCCCGTGCTATCATCGACGGTCAACCGTTCGACCCAACCGTTCAATGTGGAAAAATTCAAGAAGAAAACCATTATCTCGCTATTTTGGCAGTATTTCCAGCGTATTGAATCCATCGGATTTCGTCGGAAGTAAGTAAAAGCAAAAAAAGTGGAATAAATTTGAATATTTTTATGATTTGAATATCACGTTATCGTTAAGTAGCCCTACAAGGTTGTCAACAATAGATTATCTTCAGTCGAAGTTACAAATTAATTTTTCGTCCTTCAACTTTTTTAACTACCTCTTCTCTCATTTTTCCCCGCCAACTTCATTGTTTTCTCGTCCGGCTATAGTTCTCTTCGCGTTCGTGCGCCAATTACGTTTAATCATTAACAATATGCCCTTCAACTAGAAATCATAAACAGTTGTCGCTCGCTCGCGTGCGCGCGTCCCTGAACGATGTTAAAATTCCATTGTCGTGTATGTAAGAAAATACGACGAGAAAGAATATATCTTGAGTAGCTATAAACACTCCGCGGTGTATACATCTTAATCGCCCTTATCTATATATACAAAATTGGATAGGATACTAATGTAATATAAAAATATCCGCGTGTGTGCATGTACACATGTACACACGTAACGTACGTTCACAGTTTCATAGGGGCTGACAATCGCGTCTCATCGTCGTCCATCGTTCCTCGGCCGCCCTTTTTTATCGTACATGTCACGACGATGTCGATAAACAGCCCAGAAATTCATATATTATTTTATGACGCAGTTGTGTAATAAAAAAACTTGTACAATGAATCCTTCAAATCCGTTCAATAGCGAATACTTGCTTGAAAAATGTTTATCGGCCAACATCGACCGATAACATAAGGAATAAATATTTGGAACTGGAGGGAGGCGCTTGGTTATTTTTTATACACTCGAAATTTTCTTTTCTTTCTGGCTTACGAGATCTCATTAGGGACGCCGTCGTCGGAGCTATTAGTTGCGGTACGAGATGAATGATTCTCTCCCAACCGGTTATTATATCGTTAAATCATTCGTGTCAATAAAAAAGAAAGCACCCAAAGACATCTCTGCACGTTTTTACCATCTTTGCTTTACGATCGGCCGCGTGCGGTCTGTGCAAAAGACGCACGTATATGGGGAACCACAGGCAGCATCCCGCGAGACGGTTTCCCTCGGGGCTGCTTGTGCGTTACTTTGTAAGTGCGGTTTGTGATGGGGGGAGGTGGCGAAGATCCCACGACGACGCGCGATCTTTATATTTCCACACGGTCTTTCTCCACTTTCGTTCGAACAATCTAAGGAAGCGTACACGAATTTTTCGCGAACTATCAACGTTGTTGTCTATAAGGTTCGCTAAGCTCTTAACATCTCATCCGGATACTAAATAATTCTGTACTATATTTAAAAAATTATTTACTTTCATTTCAAAGAAGAAAATTAATATATTAATTTTTCGTGCAGGAAAACTGATTATACGTTGTTGTTACGAAGCGGGCATTTCTAACATTCCTCAATTCGTCGTCATGGCATCGCGTTCCGCCGATTCGGATTTTGTGAATATAAATATTTATAAAAGGGATATCGTTGTAATCGCGCTATTGTGTGTCGGTAATATTTTATTGATGATGGGATTCATCATGGAAATTCTAACGCTCTTTGCGATCTTGTTTCGCGACAGTGCAGCCGATAACGGTACCATCGTTGCCATGCATTACCAGTTGCAATTGGCGGCCATCATCGTTGGATCGACCATTGTGTCATTCCTAATGTATTTTTTTTGTATATTTTATCAATCGCGCTCAATATGTATGCGTACGCATTCAAAAACCACCGTCCCGTCGCCGCAAAAGGAACAAGCTCCGACCGGAGATAACTCGGAAATAAAAATTTGACTAGTTGGGTAAGTAGGTGACAAATTCTATCGTAACGAATTATGAATATGAAAAATATTATTCACAATATTTATAATTTTTGTGATGTATGGAAATATAAAAGCATCCAAGCGGAATAATGCCACGAGCGAGAAATTGAATACGGCAAACACGAAATTAATGTCCTCTTCGTACATTTGAAAAACCAAACGTTTCGTTCAATGAAAAAGAAGAACGGAAAAAAAAATTGGAGGATGCGAGTTTCGTTTTTTCATTGAGTTGTAACAAAATTTGCACTTTCGCACACACGTATTTCCTTTTTTTTTTTACTAAATATTGCTTTCAATTGTGATATACGTTAACGTGTTGTACCCGGAGGTGAACAAAATTTTTTCTACACTTTTTTTCGACAAATTCGAAATTTTTCGAAATTTCTATCGATAAAAATATATGCGTACAAGTACAATTTCTTTGTCGGAAAGCATTGCTCCGTTTCATCGTAAACTTCTCGAATTGAACGGTATTTTGCAAAATTTCAATATGTCGAACCAAGTCGATACAATGCGATCCCGAAAATCCGGAAAAACAGTTGCAGCACGTATACTTTTTTTTTGCACTTGACAAATTTGATAATATGTCAATTTGTTTGGGAGTGATTGAATTTTCAACGGTTCCAAATCGCATTAAATGTCTCATCCGCTCTCAACTTTATTGACATTTGGGTGCCAACAATAACCAATTAAGCCTCGAATTATATGTATCGAATTTTCATAGAACCGTTTGCGCATATATATAACGCGGTGATGCACAATATATCCAAATTGTTTTTCCTCCGAGCTTCAACGAAAATCGTTGGTTCGTAAAAGAAATAAAACTCGAAAATGTGTACGATTTCGAACAAATTTTTTAGATACCGCTCGATCCACTCTCCGATATTTTCCTGCTTTTCTTAAAAAAAAACCGAGCCATAATTTTTTCATCCCTTTTCGTGCATAAGAAAGTTTCGGTGCTTCATGGATTCATTAATCAACACCAATTTTGTCGCTCAAAAACATTTCGAGGCTGCTTCGCATAATGTATTAATTTTTTTCAGTACATATTGACTTATTGATTACGTGATGAAAAATACGCGGCTACAAGTGGCAATTTCTGTTGTCCTTTCAGAAGAAAAAGCGAATGTATTTTGCAAAAATGTAGCTTCTCAATGTGATACGTTATTATGACTGACGATATTTATGCGTTCTTTCGAGCGATTCATTTAAATTCTCCTCTATTTCTCATCACATGCGGATATACATAAATTTTTGTATACGAAAACTTGCGAGGTCATCGTACAAATATATAACGACGCGTCAAATAAAGGTGCGTTGTGCGAGGGAGGGTAGCCTCAACATTTTTTTAATAGCGGAAACATTTTATTCAATATACAAATTTTATGGAGCACCAATATGTTCCCCTGCGACGGAACAAAAAAAAAAATTTTGCTCCCCTATCTTTGAGGCCAAAAAAAAGTTGGAAAATATTGGACAGTGGCTCGAGCGCCGTCCGCACAATTATTGTTTCTTAATTTTCCAATGACCCTCGCTGGAGCTTTGAAAAAAGCAACAATTTTTTTTGTCATCACCCCACCATATACCTATCGGACTTGTGTTGGAATTTAAAAAACATTACGGCACAATTCTCTTTCAAACGTATTATTTATTGTCTGCCCAACTGTGTCACCGGTAACCTAAATATTTTTTTTTTTTTTTTTTTCATAGATCTCTCATTTATTACAATACAGAACTCGTTTTGAAATCGAACATTGTCCAAAATTTCGTCTATTTTATGTTTGCAGGTGCACATTCTCCAACATCAGTTTCTGCGTCACCGGCACATCCAACTAAATATATAAATACATATATATGCATCGGTTCTTCTTCATTCATATTCTATATTGTACGCACCTCAATAATGTACTCGCGCACCTTCGAAAACGCGAAGAAACGATGTCATATATATATATCATATGTTGGTAACCGGTTTTTGTCGCTTCCGTGATTTAGTAAAATGAGCTAAGCAGTTGCAAGTATATAATATAAACTCGTTGCCGCAGTAATTTCGGAACGGTACAGAAAGTAGTACAATAATCATACCACCGAATAAAATGAAATAGTTGTAGAAAATAGCTTCAAACTAAAGAGAGATAAATAAAGGTTTAGATTGCCGAAGGCAAACATTGGCGGGAGAGGAATATCGACGCGTGACACGAAGACCGACATGAAAATAACAGATATCTTGAACAAAAAATCGGACCGCAAAACGAACAATGTTAAATCATTAAAAACGTCCTCGGAAGAAGAGACAGGGACGGCCCATCTCGCCGAAATCGTGATAATGCTTCGAGACCTCACAACAGACGCGAAAGATGTAAAAAGGTTATTATTCGGGGCTCAAAGAAATCCTGGAAAAATTTCAATAGAATCACAAAGAAAACAGTTACAGAATGCTTACATTAGAAAACAAACATGAAGCATTGAATAACAGGTTGATCTAATTACAAAGGAACGACGAGATACGCGAGAAAGGGAGAGCAAGAAAAAAAATGTTTCGATTCGTGTTCTCCAAGTGGACGAAAATAACCTCAAAAACAACGTCAAGGATTTCTTTACCTACACATTCGGCATTTCGGACGGAATAGAGGAAATCATTTCATTTAAAAAAGCGGGGCGCACCAACATGATTATAACAAAGCTAAAAAACATGGAAATGAAAAACAGCATATGGAAAATAAGAGGAACCTTGCTTCAACACCAATCTCCATCAAGAACGTGACAATCTTTATCGAACGAGAAACTCCAAGGAACATCGCTGTAATCGCTAAACAAGAAGAATAAAAGGGGAACAATGTGAAAACGGGATTACAAAAAGTATGGGTTCACGAGAAAGAATACGTTTGGAAACTAGGACAAGGACTGATAGAGTTTTTTCGAAGAGACTCGGCCCCCTCTCACTCAACGCCGCGCCAATAGACCAGCGGACGCTCACCCTCCAGCACATACCGATTAAGCACAGCTTGGACATCCCGCCGCAATAGGGAACGAGCGGGGTTCGCTACCAGATGAAAATGTTGATTATACTACACTGGCTACCCTGGACCTGGAGGTGCACTGAAATACCACAACGGTGGCGCTGCATAACAAGGAATGCTCGTTTGTTGCCCAAGAATTAATCAATTTCCGTAGGATCAATATTGCACATGGATATTGCTCGCGATAACCACAAAAAATTAAATGAATTTACGAATAATTTCTTACGAAATATATTATTCGTTGTTCCTACGCCTGTTTGTACTCAATTCAACGTTCAATTTCGATCAATTGTAACGAGCATTTTCGTATAACTTCAGTGAGCCGTTATTTTGCGGGCATGTAACGATAGCCAAACATATAACCTCACTTTAAACGTCGAATTTTCTTACAAACATCTCTTTTGCTTTATTATACTGAATCTGAAAGTTTTTCAACGTTTCAAAAACGATTAAACGACGAAATCTTGAACAAATCGTTTTATTAACGCTTCTCCGGAGGATTATCGAATTTATTCACATTTTATATTTTCTCCGTGTTCGAACTACGAAAATCGATCGACAAAAACAGTTCCCAAAATCGTTGCAAAATATCGAAGCACATTTTGCAAAATTTTTAACAACGATTTAAATACAAAAGTTCAAAAATCGATATTTCATTTTTTCTCGCAATTTGATACATTTCGTTTTCGTGAATCCCGAATACCAATTATTACGAAAACTTTCTAAAAATGACGACATTCGGAGGTCTGATCGAGGAAATTCCTGGCATAACGGTGGATCGTTTCACCGGCGATAATTGGAACGCTTCTGCGTATTTTTTGACGCATTCTCATACGGACCACACGGCAGGGCTGTGCGAAAACTTTTTCCATCATTTAAAATCCACCGGACGACGGCTCTACTGTACAAAATTGACGAAACTGTTTCTCCTGAGAAAATACAACGTAGAAGATGAAATTGCGCTGTGGATAGTAAAAGTGATGCATTGCGCTTCGAAAATCGTGGATTATCAGTGGAAAGGGCGCGACGAAATCGTAACTGTGAATTGCGTCTCCGCTGGAAATTCGCCAGGATCGGTTATGTCTACAAAATGTGTCGATTGGTATCAATATCGAAGAATCACCAACAAATGATTCACTTCAAAATTTCGTTCGAGAACCAAAACCTCGCAATTATTATATTCGTCGCGATGAAAAAGCAGTAGAGATCTAAATGTTACCGATAGAAAATTGGTCTCAAAGAATGCGTGGATTGGGTGACTTGAGAGTGAGAGTGACGCATGATCTCGAAGAGGCATATCAACGCCAACGCCAAGCTTTACTATATAATAAACACCGTCGCGATCGAACGTTTAATATCAGAGATTTAGTGTTGCGAAAACAAAGGATTCCATCTTCAGCCGCTCAAAATATCGCGGCGAAATTAGCAACGAAATATTCGGGACCCTTTCGTATCGTACACTGTAAAAAAAAAAAAAGTGTTGCCAAGTACGCGATGAGGTTGAGCGATTTTCGTTCTGTGAACAGTAATATTACGTTTAATTAACCACTCGGTGGTTGATCCATGAAAAGTCATGTCGTTCAGACAACTACGGGACGAATTTGCCACTACATTTTTATTTATTCAAGTTGAGCTTAATTCATATGATGCAACCGCACAAAATTCTTTCATTGAAAAAATAACAAAACTTGAGATACATAATCGATTGGATTTCGAATAATCGCATCGAGGTTTGCGCAAACATAACTTTTATTCGAAACGATTTATATACATTGTAGCGAGACAGTCGTATATCCTAGCTGAATTTTTGGTGCGCCAGAAATCCTGTAGAGGGCTACGAGCGGAGCGCTCTCGCATAAGTGGTGCATCTCCCGTGATTTTATAAGACTGCGAAGTTGAATCGTTAAATTCGTAACTAAATCATGACTCTCAACCATGCTTGTTTGGGTGAGGAGAAGATTTATTTTTGTTTTACTAGAAAAAGTAAGACTCTCATCGTATGGTTTGGGAAGGCTGATATAAAATCGTTTTCATACGAAATTAAATTTGACAAAAAATACCATTAATAATCTGAAATAAATTATATATCAATGAAAATTAATCAAAAAAATTACAATAATTGTACGCATTGAATAAGCAATGCAATTTTTACAATTCCAGCATGACTATAACAATTGACCAAAATATTTTCGCCAATTACCCGAGCAATGCGATGATACTATTTCAAATATTTATTTTATTTCATTCAAATAATACCTTTAATTCTGCCAAGCGATTAATATTTTACTCGAAATTGCGGGCGTAGTTGACCCAACGAAATCCCTTCGTTCGAGCTTTACAGGAAATTGGCGAGATTCAGCCGATAGAGAGACCGTCTAAAATCCAGACGTCAGAAAAACCGAATGCCGACAGAGTTTCTTTACCGAGTTGCGAGGAGGAGGTTCAGGAAGAGGTACAGGACGAGGAGGTTCACGAAAAGGTAGAGGACGAGGAGGTTCGGGAAGCGATTCTGAGACCATCTCCAACTCCATGGATGGGGTGTTGGAATTGCGCTGAGCGGGGTCATAAGGCTCCCAATTGTCCTAACCCTCTGAGGTCGGGAGGTTTTTGTTTTGCGTGTGGACAATTGGGAGTCACGGTCAGAACATGTACCAAATGTTGCGAATGGCATCAATACCGTAGAAGAACCCAAACTAAATAGAAAACTGTCCATGAATATTTTTTTTTCGTCGACTAAAATTAATATTATTATTATTACTTAAAAAAAAAACAAAAAAAAAAAAAGTCCAGTAGATCCCGCTGGATATTAAATGTTAAAATAAAAGTCGGGGTCCCCAGGACAATTGTCCGCCCAAAAACTAAATCGTTGGTGTCTGCGTTTTATTTATTATACCGTCCTTGTGTTGTCCCGTCTGTTTTTGCATGAAAATAGGAGTCTCGTTTGAGGAATGGAGTAACGAAAGTTTACCCGGTAATTGTTTAATATTACTTAATTTTTGATTATTTTAAAAGAAAAGATTTTACTTCTTAATATTTTTCGAGGGTGACGTGCCTTGTGGAACAATAGTTTCAAAAGAATTAATTGAATTATCAATCTTTGAAAGCGAGGCGTCGGTCTTTATCGGCCGGGTCGTCCTTTTTCATAGGGGGGGAGGTGTTGTTACGTGGTAATTTTGTTCACAATACGAAAAATGTAGACATTGAAACGATAGGGAGGAAAACGTCAGGCTTCGACGAATTCCTCTCGAGAAATTGTATAAGGAGTCAAATGCAAGCGTATTTCCTTGTATTAATTTTATTTTTATTTTTTCATTTTATTTTGTACGAGCGAACGACCGTCTCAAATCATCAAAGACAGAAATCCAAATATCGGAAATATTCTGGTCGTCGCTATTTTCGTCATTTCATCGAAAGGGAAGGCATAGGTCGTCAAGGTCAGAGTCAGAGTTGTCATCGATGGAGCGCGAGTATCGAGAGAGAGGGGTCGCTAGCTATATATATATTAACACATACAGGACAGTGCCAGATTACGACTTGATACTTACCTATCACGATACACAATTGATACTTGATACATTTGTATCAAGTATCAAAAAACATTTTTATACTTGATACAATTTTATCAAGTATCTAGGAATATTTTTATACTTGATACATTTGCATCAAGTATCTTGCCACACTTGATTCGAAACGTTCCCGTAATGTTGTGTTCCACAACTTTACAATCCCCCTCACCACAGTTATTCAAGAGACAAGTCAAAGCGAACAAAAATCTGAGGGTAAAACAAGCAAAGATGGGCCCAATTTAACAGAAGGAACATCAAGTATCGTTGATAAACATGGTTTGGGATCAAGGATTCCAACTGCAGAAAAAAAAAACCGCACATGGCAAAGAAATGAATTATTCAGAGGGCGAGAAAAAACTTTTAAAGAACATTACATTTCGCCGCGCGAAAGAGTGCGAGGCAGATATCGCCATGGGCCGGGAAGCCGCCATGTGCCGAAGGAACGAGAACGTTCCCGAAGCGTCTCTGCGCGCTACATACATATACATATGTATATATATATATATATATATATATATATATATATATATATATATATATATATATAGATGAGGCGACGAACGTGGGGGCAGTAGTAATGAGTGGTCTGATAAGAGAGTCACGGTAATGCAGAGAGACAAAGAGCCGGCAGATAAGCTGCGTGTGTTAGAGTGGGAAGCGTGGGTAAATCGCGGTTCCCAAGATACGATTTTATGTTTGCGATCGCGTGGGTAATTCGCGGTCGCGTATGCGTTCCATTATTTAAATTAAACTTATGTATTACTTTCATATTTTTGTTCATTTAATTATAGAAACAAAACTAGCCTCACTCTTAATTAATAATAAACCAAATACACGTTATTTTAATCTATTGATTCCTATCCACGAAACGTAAAGCAGCAAGATTTGTGACGGTCTGGCAGTATGAGAGTCTAATTAGGTGGCCGTAGCGCAGTGGTTAGCGCTTCCGGCTCGGACTCCGAGGATCCATGGATCGGGTCCCCGACTCGGCTCACCTTTTTTTTCGCTATTATTGCCGGACCGTGCCTCGTCACAATTTGTTTAAAAAAACCAATGAAAGAAAACGATAAACAAGTCGAAAATTTGCCCAAAGACTCTTCACCGGTCGATGTTAAGGGTGTAACGGAATCAAGAACACCAATGATGAAGGTTGTTGCGACCCAAGCCTTGTGTCGCCAGAGCGAGAAGGAGCACGAACTCGATCGCCTGACAATAGGCAACCATGCACTACAGCGCTGCAGAGGAGAGTTAAGCGTCAACAAGGATCAGGCGCGCCGCTCTCACACCCCCCAGAGACTCCCCGACAAAACTCGCGCGACGTATGTCACGATTGGCCGCAAGAGGGAGATTTTGAGGGCAATTCTCATCGACCGATCAATCACCTAAAGCCAATGTCTTGATCGCAACGATCACGCAGATTTAACCGATCTCAGCAGTAGCACTCCTTGTGCTATAAGGATAGATACACATACTCCTTAGGTACACCAGATCTGGTATACTTCTTCAATACGGCTACTCCAGCTATTCCCAGCGGTGCTCCACCCCGGAAGCTCATCCCGATCTTAGGGCTTGAGAAACGGAGAACCCGGCCACATCGAGTCACACTCAGCAACTTCGACATCAGAGCCCGTCGCTGGACGTCACCAAGTAACGGTGCTGTGCCTCCGCTGTTATCACCACTGCCTAGCTCACCACGAGAGTCAACAATCACTGGGATTCAGACGACAGCCTGCCGTGTCCACCGCGGCATCCAGGTCAACTATTGCAGTTAAAACAGCGAATGGGAACCAGTGCCTGCTGCGAGTCGACTACCTGCAAGAGCGCCACTGCTGCCACCTCCAACACCCTGTCTCTCGAGCATAGGGACTACAGTTACAGCGGGAGTCCAGACTTCGAGCCACCTACGGGAGGGAATTCTCCCCCCTATTCCCATCCCAAAAATTGACTTGTCGCAATCACGGTGGCGAGTCACCAAAACTCATCATCAGCTTCTCTGAAGGGATAAACCCCCTCCGCTTGATTGTAATAATAACATATAATTAATAAATAAGACTATAATTCATTGATGGAAAAACGACAAGAAGACAACACCATCTTATTTCTCCTCATCACGATCCATCTTATTCAGCGGCTCTATTCGCTCGCATCGTGGGTTTCCAGCTTCACTCTCTCCTACGCTGGCACCGACTTGGTGATGGAACATTCACGAATTTCACAGCGTCGTTAACAAAGTTAAAAAAAGAGGAAGATGACGAAAGTGATGATTCTGTCACTGGTTCGATGAATCTCAAAGAAAATACGAATGACAAGTAAGAGAGTCAAGGGGATAAGACAAACGACAATCAAAGTCTTTTTTTCTTTTAAAACGGAGAAGGAGAGTCCCAGACCTTTCGCCTAAGTATTCCGAGACAATGTACGACACTTGCCGGACAAATAAAAAAACCAATGAAAAAGAGGAAGTTTTTCCAATTGCTTCTGCTACAATCTCGTCCTTGCGGATCTCTAGCTTGACAGAGTGACTTTGCGAACAAACGTCTTGTACAGTTTGAGTCGTACGTATACGTACAATGTCGAATACTTGAAGGGCTTCTGCTGGATCTTTACGGCGACCACTCTCTTCTTACCGTTCTTTCGTCGTCGAAAAACATATACCGTATTACCGCTAAATTTATATACAGACATATATATACAGAAGCAGTTGCTTCGAAATCTGATCTTTCGACGTATTTGTACGTCATTATCGTTACACATTGTTCATTACCGATCCCACCCCCTCCCCCCTTTTCGATAGATAAGTTGAACCAGTTTACCAGGAGCCATCGTAGGTTTGTGAAGACTTGTTCCAACATAATGTACACACCTGGCCGCTTCGAAGACAGCGAACAGTCCACATCGCTCTATAAGCTAAAGACGTACTATTTTTGGCGACTACTTTTTTTTTCTTCACACCCGCCTCGAAATTTTGTTGGAAATACCAAAAAAAAAAATCCCTCTAAATTACGAGCCCTTAATATTAATATCAACCACTCGCCCTCGGCATGTGAAGATTTTCTATCTAAATAACACGTAAACTTGAATGTTTTTTTTTTTTTAATTGCTACAACTCAGCGGCATTTCATGCTATTTCAACTTTTAAAAAAGCAAATTACTCGGAATTGAACGATGTACAAAAATGCTTTTGGCGATGTAACTGCAACTTACACCGGAGAGACAGTACAGGTAACGAAAGCCAATTTTTTCATGAATTTCTTGTTTTTTCGTTGTTATTTTATAAACGGCTGAAGCTACAAGAAAAATGTTAATAACAAAGTTATAGTAAATTCAATTTTCTTCAAAAAGTCTCCCATAAACAAAATCGCTATTACTGATATTTATCGCGATAGTAAGCTTTGATTTTTTTTATAGCTCGCGATTTTCATAAATTTGGGACTCAAATCTTGAAAAACATCCATTTTTCATTTCTTTTTATTGCATTTTTAGTAGATTCTATAGAAAAATAAGTTTCCAGTCACGGAAAAGCTAACCAATATAAAATATCTAAGCTGCAATTTAAAAACATCCTGAAGAAGAAATGGTTTTTTCTTTATTTTATCAAGGAAAAAGTATTGTTAAAGAAAATCAAATTTTTGCCGCGCTAAGAGAGTGTGAGGTAGATGTCGCCATGGGGCAGGAAGTCGCCATAGGCCGAAGGAACGAGAATGTTCCAGAAGCATCTTTTGCGCGTTATATATATATAGCGTGAGGCGCGAAAGTAGCGAGTGGTATCACGGAATCAGATATAGAAAGAGCCAACGAATAGGCTGTACGTGATTAAGAAAGAGAGGGACGCGTGGGTAATTCGCGGTTCCCTCTGAAGCGAATTGTGTGCAATCGTGTGAGTAAATCGCGATTGCGTATGTTAATCTTAAATATCGAAACTACTATATATATATATATATTTATATTTATTCATTGTATTAATTTATTAATTTAAATAAATCGGCATCACTCTCTATTATAAAACCTGTTTAAAAGTATTGTTTTTCTACGAGTAGTTTTATTTAGAAAAAAATGGCAGTTTAATTGGCGAATAGTAGCAAGTGATAGAAATTTTGCGCGTACTTTCTCTCTCTTTTTTTTTCTTATGGCCATTTCATGATGAAACATATACCTCTCGGAGAAGCGCCGCGTATGTGAGTTTAAAGTTGGATAGCTGCTTAAGAGGAACGATGTGAAAACCAAGCGCGAAAAAAAAAAAGTCATTACAAAATTTTTTTTTAAAAAACAACAATTGTAAAACTTTTTCACTTAATAAAGTAATTCTTATAAAAAAAAAACAAGAATTTCATGATTTTTTCTTTTATGCGTATACAAGCACACAGCTGTTCAATAAAATGATATTATACTTGGAGATCTTTCAATTTCAACCAATAAACGACGCGACGGTCGTCGCTGCAATACGGCACACACCGGCAATTCATAACGTGCGTCTCGTATTGATGCCTCTTGATCGTTTTACGCTTGATTTTTTTAAGAATCTCTATATAAAATGGCACTGTTCCTTTCCAAAGACGAGTCTCAATTTGGTAAAAGGAAGGTAAAACGATCGCCTCGAACTATCGTGCATGCTTTGGTACCGAAAATCTACGGAAACTAATGGTTAAGTATTGAGTTTGCAGGTGGAACGTTACGATGGAACCGCAAAAGAGAAAAAAGCAAAAAAACAAAATTGGCGCCAACGAAATGGAACTCGATGTAAAATTGTGTTTCCATGAGTTGCCCTCGACTTCAGCATACTTTTTTCATGTTTCATAAAAATGTTCCATCAGCAGGGTTTATTATTTCAGGAAAATCCTAGCATCGCTGTAACCTCAAATACTATCGATATTACACTTTTTAATAGCCCTAAACCTCGACCCGCTGTAAAATTATAATTATTACAGATGTTTATCAAGACTTGGGCAAGAGACCAAGAGACGAAGAAGAAGCACGTTGCCATCGACGACGTTCTTCGGTCCTATTCCTCGCGGATCGCTGGGATTCTCTGTCGCTCTTCTCACTCTGTGTGTGTGCGTGTGAGTAACTTCTTCTCCCCCTGATCGTCACGTTAGGAGGATGAAAAGCGAGTCCAAAAGGGAAAGAAGAGACAAGAGCACGTTTTACCGAGCGGAATCCGAGTCTTCGTATTAATTCCTAAATTAAGAAGATCCAACCGGTAAAAAAAAAAAATTGAAACAAAAAATGCTTCTTCTACCAAACAAAATACCCCGTACAACGACACTCAGCAATAACACAACGAGAATATTTGGAAAAAGATGTTTTTGTGTGTCGCGCGAAGAAAAAAACAAAACGATCGAAAGAAAAAAAAAAGGGAAAACGTCGAGACGAGCAAAAAAAAAAACAGCGACGTGCTCTTTTTACCGTTACAATATATACATATATCGCGGAAAAAACGCGGTTTCGCGATTGTGAAACGAAGACGGAACGTTCATCGACGAAAATGCAAACAAAAAAACAAACAAAACAGTGCATTTACGCCCACATATGCGAGTCTTCACACGGAGAGATAGTGTACCTATTGCTACTTAGGTAAGGCAACAAACCTTTGTCTGTCCACATTTCTTTCCTTGTAAATGTAAATCCAATATCTATATATACATTCAAATGTGTATATATATTAATATATATATACTATTATTTAAATATATTAAAAAATACGAAAAAATAAACAACCGAGGAGTATTCAAATAAATTGATCCGAAGTATGGAAATATTCAATTCTTGGGTTTTCTGCTATATTAACTCTGGCTCTTTCGAACTAATTGGACTCGTACACCGGAACATACTACATTAGATTAATCGGCTGAAACCTAGAGGGCCGTGTGTTCACATTTTCATCCACTCGGTCAATCCGGACACGGTTTAGAATAGCCAAAGGATTAGAACGTCGGAAAACGATCTTGGACAGCTAATTTTTTCATTTATGACCAAAACGACATAAAATAACCGGCTAACACGACCGGGCTTTTTTCTTCACAAAACAACAATCCAGAGCCTCTAAGATATCTCCGGTGTGGAAGAAATCTTTAAAGCTAGAAAAATTCGTCTAGAAATCCGGATCTCTCTTTTTTTCGTACCAAAATACTTTCGATTCAACTAAATCGTAGATTTTTTTTAGCTCAAAAAAGCCCTTCTGAGCTTAAGTGCAAAAACGTAGACAAAGTATTTTCGTTTTTTTTTTTTTTTTTGGAAAATCTTGCAAGAAATTCGTTAAAATGTGATACAAATATCGATATTCACAGTATAACTGTTTCTAATGAATCTTGTTTACAAAAAATGCTTCCTGCTACTCACAAATTGTTCAACTTCGCTCAAATGCATTTCAGCTCTATTTTGATTGAATATGTAAAGAGGAAAAAGAGAGAGAAAGAGAGAGAGACCGCTGCTTTTGCGACGATGATAACGAGGAATCTTCGGCTATCTTGGGTGCGAGTTTTCCATTCGTATACTAACCATTTGTGTGATATCGACCCATTCTAGCGATGGGTATAGAGTAACGAAACACACACCACCTGCCTGTAGCTTTCGTACACCAGTTGTCGGTGGATCGACATTTAATTCTATCAGCGACTTAACTATATCGCTACGGAATTCCTTATTTATTATTGATTATTCATTTTTTATTTTCACTGAATTCTTCGAAATCTGATCTTTCGTCGTATTTGTACGTCATTATCGTTACACATTGTTCATTACCGATCCCACCCCCTCCCCCCTTTTCGATAGATAAGTTGAACCAGTTTACCAGGAGCCATCGTAGGTTTGTGAAGACTTGTTCCAACATAATCTACACACCTGGCCGCTTCGAAGACAGCGAACAGTCGACATCGCTCTATAAGCTAAAGACGTACTATTTTTGGCGACTACTTTTTTTTTCTTCACTCCCGCCTCGAAATTTTGTTGGAAATACCAAAAAACAAAATCCCTCTAAATTACGAGCCCTTAATATTAATATCAACCACTCGCCCTCGGCATGTGAAGATTTTCTATCTAAATAACACGTAAACTTGAATGTTTTTTTTTTTTTAATTGCTACAACTCAGCGGCATTTCATGCTATATTTCAACTTTTAAAAAAGCAAATTACTCGGAATTGAACGATGTACAAAAATGCTTTTGGCGATGTAACTGCAACTTACACCGGAGAGACAGTACAGGTAACGAAAGCCAATTTTTTCATGAATTTCTTGTTTTTTCGTTGTTATTTTACAAACGGCTAAAGCTACAAGAAAAATATTAATAACAAAGTTATAGTACATTCAATTTTCTTCAAAAAGTCTCCCATAAACAAAATCGCTATTACTGATATTTCTCGCGATAGTAAGCTTTGATTTTTTTTATAGCTCGCGATTTTCATAAATTTGGGACTCAAATCTTGAAAAACATCAATTTTTCATTTCTTTTTATTGCATTTTTAGTAGATTCTATAGAAAAATAAGTTTCCAGTCACGGAAAAGCTAACCAATATTAAATATCTAAGCTGCAATTTATTTAAAAACATCCTGAAGAAGAAATGGTTTTTTATTTTTTATTTTATCAAGGAAAAAGTATTGTTTTTCTACGAGTAGTTTTATTTAGAAAAAAATGGCAGTTTCAGCTTATATAAACGTGTGAGTACAGTTTTTATTATATAAATAATCAACAATTAATTTAATGAAAACGTCAACGAATTACAAGTATGTAAATTATCATGACGTATAAATATGTTATCCATAAGCATAATTGAAATATTTCATGAACTTCTTTTCTCGTTGTATTTTGATTTTATACACGTTGGATATTGTGAACGATGATTTCGTACGGCTTGAAAAATTTTTTGTCTCTCATCTTCATTACGAGTCAAATCTTCGTTGAAGATCTCAGTTAGAGCTACTCCTCGTTCAGCGGTATCATTCACCACTTTTAACTTTTTAAATGTTTTAATACATTGTTGGTAATCAAGATTTGATTCCTATGTATTTGGATCATCAATATTAAGGGCTCATAATTTATAGGGATTTTTTTTTGGGTATGTTCAACAAAATTTCGAGGCGGGAGTGAAGAAAAAAAATATTCGCCAAAAAAAAAAACCCTAACATATATATATAGAGTACGTCTTTATATATATATATTATATATATATATATATATACATATATGGGAAATATTAAGATCGTTGTGGTTCATACTATATTCTTTTCTTAAAAAGATCGATTTATGAAAATAAAGGTATAACGAGAGAGGAGTCAAGGAGAGAACGAAGAAGGGAATTGACGTGTTGTTACAAATCGAATATACATTTCCGAATAAGTCCCATCTGCATACTTTATTATCAAATAAAACGATTGGTTACGCGTCCCACACGCCAAATGAAAAGTTCTTATTCGGATATCGATCATTTTTTGACATATATATATATATATATATATATATATAATTGTATAGATGTACGTTTATTGAGTCGTATGTTATGAAAAGTTAATTTATTTTGCTACGACTCCAATTGCTCTTTTACCGCATTTTCATCGTTTCCCGCTATACCGTTTGGACCATCATCGCGGCTGCTGCATGTTGCTGCTGTTTCATCTTCGCTCTATGCACGCACACACGCTTTTGTGAAAGTGAGCGTGTATCGTGTATATATTTTAAAAAACAATATCATACGTATACGTACTTGGAGTTCGGTATTTCTACGGAAACGCCGAAGCCCACCTTTATGGTGGCGCTGCCAGTGTATGCACGAATACACTAATACACTAAAAAGTGCAGTAGCGCATAACATTTTTGGCTCCGCCCACGCGCACAGAGCGAATAGTAGCAAGTGATAGAAATTTTGCGCGTACTTTCTCTCTCTTTTTTTTCTTATGGCCATTTCATGATGAAACATATACCTTTCGGAGAAGCGCCGCGTATGTGAGTTTAGAGTTGGGTACCTGCTTAAGAGGAACGATGTGAAAACCAAGCGCGAAGCAAAAAAAAGTAATTACAAAATTTTTTCATCGATAACAATAATTGTAACACTTTTTCACTGGAGAAAGTAATTCTCTTCAAAAAACTAAAAGGAATTTCATGGTCTTTTTTTTTATGCGTATACAAGCACACAGCTGTTCAATATCATGATGTTATACTTGGAGATCTTTCAATTTCAACCAATAAACGACGTTACGGCCGTTGCTGCAATACGGCTGACACCGGCAATTCATAACGTGTGTCTCGTATTGATGCGTCTTGATTTTTTTAAGAATCTCGATATAAAATGGCACTGTTCCTTTCCAAAGACGAGTCTCAATATGGCAAATAGAAAATTCTGAAATATCTAAAAAATGGTACATCAGGAGGAAAAGCTATTTTAGAGTTACAATTGCCTTTTCATCGTTTATCCGATCTCCGAGTATATTTAAAATATTGATATCGCTAATCCGAGTTTTACTCACATAAAAATGACTATGTTCAATATTCTAGAAAATAATTTTGGGATTCGATATTTCCAACACGACAAGTTTAGAATTGTTAATTTACAAATTTTCAAAGCCATATTACTTAAAAACTGCTACCCCTGTAACAACAAAATGCGCACGCGTAACTAACACCCTGCCGCGCGTTGTAAGGAGTACGGGCCTCAAACATCTCCCCCTTCTTCACTCATTTGCAAATGCAAGGCGCTCTTGCGGACGCAGGAATTGAGCAGAGAGAGAGGGAGGGAGAGAGAGAGAAACGACGACGATGACGACGAAGACGACACGGTTTTTATTGTCGGCGATCTATTGCCACTCGCATTCCAACAGTCTAAGTATACGGATCAGAATTTGCAACTCTGTATCACCTTTCTTCTCGATATATACATATATACATGCAACTTATTTCTGTATACTGTATACGGATATAAGGAATCGTCCTTGGTGCTAGCAGTTTAACAATATTCTCTTGTAATTGCGGAATAATAATCAATAATTACTTATCTATTAGGAGGGGTTTTGTGGATTGGAACGCAAATAATAAGATTTGTGGGGGGCTTGTATCTGCTACCGTTCGTTCGTCATGTCGGTATCACGCTTCGACGATAACGATAATGTTAACGAACAACCATCTACGACAATGGATATATACGATGTCGTTGTAATCGTACTTTTAATAATAGGTTTTAATTTCTTGATAGTTGGATATTTTATGGAAATGGCAACTCTCCTCATTATGTTGTCTGGTGAAAGTTACCATAAAAATTAAATAATCATGAATGAGGACATGAAATTGGTGATCTTCATTGCTGGATCGACCTTTGTAATATTCATATTATATCTTATTTGCGTTCGTTTACTATCTTGTTCAAATCATCATACGACTCCACCGAGACCGTGTCTTCGATCAAGACGCGTCAACGAACCTCGCATTGCGCTCCGCCCGCCGCAACGGGAACGAGCTGAACGAGATGACAACAAAGTACAACAATAAACATCTGATTCGTATAGGGGTAAGTCTTTAAATAATATTATCTCATAATTTCATCATACATCATTATTTTGTTCAAATACAACCGTGTGTTTCGAATAAATTTCATAATGCATATTCGCACGGTGTTTCGCACGACGACGACGATGATGAGCTCGCTTCGTCGAATTAACAAAAGTTGTGATTTCAATTTTTTTTTTTCCTACAACCTCGATCCGTGCAACTGTGGCGATTTTTTTGCAATACCGCAAGACGTATTTGAAAGCTCTATCGAAATTTTTATTTTCAGTTAACCGATTTAAAAACTGACGCATTGTTTGTGTAGCGAACGTGCAATCTCGTGTAATGACCTCATTATCATCATTGCAAAAGCACATTGCGTCAGCACCAAACACGATAACGCCCCCCTGGAAAAGACAATTTAACCATCAACAAAATTCATCCCTGTAAAAACCAATAGCGATAACAACAAAATTGAAAATATCTCCTGGAAACGGAAAATATTCAATCGTCACAAAATTGCACCGATCTTCATTCATCGCTGCAGAAAATCGTTTCGATAGTATGAACCATAAAAGTATCTCTCGATAAAAGCCAATCTTCCCAAAATCTGTATAAAAAAAATTCATCGCTCCAAAAATACGCCACGATATCGCGAAATTCAAAAATTCCTCCTGGAAAAAGTCAATCTTCCGAAAATACGTCAATCCGCAAACGGATCCTACCAGCGGCAGTGCCAAAAGCAAGTGCTGGAAATAGCTCCTCGTCATCCCTACATGTATCGAGCCAGACAACGGTGCTTCGTTCAACTGTCATTAAAAAAAAGAGAACAAAAAATATCATCCGCAGTATGCCATTGTGGAATCAATTGTTAAGTTTTACTAAATGTCGGGTTATCTCGTTGGAAAATCTTCAAAGCATCGAAATAACAGTTCCAAATGAAATGCAAACCGTATGACTTGAACCGTAGAAAGCTGTCAAACTGACCAACAATAACGATGAAATAAAAACTACTAGTAATAATGTATTAAAAGGCAATAGCAATATTAACAACAACAATAATAATAATAATAATAGTAATAATAATAATAAAAATGTACCGAGAACGATAGGGGGCCACATTTTACGACCGTCGAAACCGAAATCGTTGATAAACACGACGAATCCGATGCGGCCTAATTCGCAGGCTCTCCAGCAGTGTCAACCGCATCAAAAACTCGTTACTTATCAGCCGATAGTAAAATTGCAAGTTTCTACTAAGCCACAAATTGTTAATTCTGTTCAACAGCAATTGAAGAACGTATCCTTTAATTTATTTTCAATCTGGCGCCAAGCGCTACTAAAGAGCTTTAAATAACTCGCACGCCGCTCGCGGCGTGCAATCGCAATCGAATATATACGAAAAATACGCCTCTACCCAAACGCCAATCACACGGACGTATGTTCTCACAGCTTTTAGAGCCTACACCTGAGCTAACGAAAGAAACGATGAAAAATAATAAGAAAATGAAGAAGAAGAAAAACGTATCGAAGGTTACGATTCGTCCGTTGAGAATTTCCTCGATACAAGCGCAGGGGGTAACGTTCAAAAATCCACGTTTCATAACATTTCCTGAAAATCTAACGGTGGCTGCTGCCCTTGATGCTCGTTCGGTCGACCATTCTCCAGTTCAAAACGCGTTGCAAATAATGCCACGATTATCGAACAATTTGAATTATTTAAAAACAACCCAAACCCTTAACCGACAAATAGATACAAAAGACAAATTGTATTTTTATACCATCCGCGAATAATATTACAACGAACCATTATTAACGTGAAAACGTCAAACGTGCGGGTGAAAAACATTCGGTGACGCCACAGAACAATCGATCTCCGCCAAAAAAATGATTTCGTTAAGCTTAGCTAGGATCACAAACGGAAAAAGAGCGAGCGATAAATAGAGAGAGAGAAACAGAGAGAAAAATAGAGTGCAATGAATAAAAACTTGTTCATTTCGATTGAAAATATAAGTTTGTTGTTTAAACTTTGAAAAGAAACAAATATATATATGTATATATATAAATATCTTAAAAAATCTATGAGAAAAATATCCGTAGAAAACAAAATCGCGACGAAGATGCACTACTGACGATAGAAAAAGAAAAAAAAAGGAAACAAGTTCAGATCATCGTTTTTATATAGATTCAGATTTATGAGTAAGCGATCGAGAATCATTTGTATTATAATTTTCGCTGAAACGAAAACTTTGTCCACGAATTCGAGCTGTTTGATGAATCATCAATGCGAACAACGTTCATGGGACACGGTGTTTGAGATTCTTTAACGAATTTATTAAAAATTTTTAATCCACAATTTTTCTGAAAGAAAAATCTCGATTGTGCCAGCTTTTTAACGAATCCGATCATCCATCGACGTTGCTCGCATCAATAATTTATGCTTGCGAGTTCTCGGATGAAAAGAAATGCATGACAAAAAAAAACAAACAATAAAATGAGCAAATGTTAAGGACTGGATTATCAGGGTGCAAGTAAAACACATCCGGTGAGTTTGAGAGCTTCGTAGTAACTTGTTCTTAGCAAAGGCTTGAGTTTGTACACTGAAAAAAAAAAAAGTGTTGCCAACTACGCGATAAAGCTGAGCGATTTTCGTTCTGTGAACAGTCATATTACGTTTAATTAATCGCCCGGCGATTGATCCATGAAAAGTCATGTCGTTGAGACAACTACGGGACGAATTTGCCATTCCATTTTTATTTATTCGAGTCGAGCTTCATTCATATGAAGCAACCGCACAAAATTGTTTCATTGAAAAAATAACAATACTTGAGATACATAATCGATTGGATTTGGAATAATCGCATCGAGGTTTGGGCAAACGATAACTTTTTTTGAAACGATTTATATACATTGCAGCGAGACAGTCGTATAACGTAGCTGAATTTCCGATGCATCAGAAATCCGTTACAGGGCAACGAGCGGAGCGCTCTCGCGTAAGCGTCGCATGTCCCGTTAGCTTACAAGACTGCGAAGTTGAATTATCACGAAATAATCACTCTCAACGATGATTGTTGAGGTGATGAGAATATTTATTTTTCAGAGTCTAGAAGAAGTAAGACCTCATCGGTATGTAAATACCAGACATTAAAATGATGCCCTTAATGAGTTTCCGAAAAGCGTTGCTCTTGATAGAATTGAGCCATTCCGTGTCGTGAAGTCAACTCGCTGCCATATGTGCCCCGACGCCATGTCCACCGATCGGAACGCATCGCAACATTTTCATGAATTATCAAAGATTCGTAGTAAAACGAGAGAAGGAGTTTTCAAATCGTGATTTTAAGGCCAATGAAGAACGAACGAAGTCTTAACATTTTTTATTCAGAGTTTGGAGTTAATTTTTATTTTTAAATCACAAAGAGAAGATTGAAAAAGAAAATCCAAAGACGCTGCTGTTGCGCTTAAAAAAAAAATTCTTTCAATTTCTCGCTGAAACGAAGAAATTCATTTTTACATGTGATCGTACCGGAGCGATTCCTAGCGATAATAAAAATTGAAATATTGAAAGTTTAATCAAACTCTTTTGCTCCCCAACGATCCTGACATTGTACATTTTTTTTCTCACAACTCAATCACGTAAAATTCATTTTTTACTTTTCAACGTTACGCAGATTTACGATTACCCATTGAGTCTATATCAAATTTTTCCATTTTCATTAATCAAGAGATACGAAATTCAGAAGAATGGTGAGAAAAAAAAATGTCACAATTTGTCCATTGAATTGTCAGGTACGACTTCATTCTGAAACATTATTATTAGAGAATTACGTTCAATGGCGGAAAGAATTTTTTTTACAGAAAAGAAACTTTCATGTGATAAAAAAAGAAGGCGAAAACAATTGAATATTGGATTTTTTGGATCGCTCACTTTGATCCGATGTCTCGGGCCTGTTCAAGGATTTATTCCACCGCACATTTAATTTGCAAAATTATCTCGGTCACGGTGACTACAATAGAAGCGGCCTTTGATAAACTGTTGTTTCCTTTTTTCTTCTTATATTTCTATGTTATTAGCGTAAATGAACGGGGAGAGTTATAAATTGCATTTTCTGAATTGAAATGGATTGGGTGTACAATAAATATAATGAGCATACGTGTAGAATTATCATTCCGGCTATTGGTTGTTTTCATATTCTCTTTTGAAAAATTAGAGTACCAAAAGTATCTACTCATGTCACATACATTGAAACCTACGTAATCACAATGCCAATTTCATTCGTGCATCGTTAATCCGGGCTTATTCGTTTCCGACTTGTCCCAAAAAAGTTTGCAAATTCATAAAGGAGCGAATATATATTTAAAAGAGGTGTTAAACAGGTGTGACCGCATCGATACAAGAAACCCCGTTTGGTTCGAGAAAACTTTTTACTGCATATAGAGCAGTAGCCTGCCAGCATTGCGAGAGGCTCGCAAAAAAAGGTAAGAGGAATCTAGTCCTTTGAGATGTAACGTAAACAACGGCAACTAACTAAATATTGAAAAACCACGGACTTTCTCGACACGAACAATCATAATCGAGAACGTTGTCCACATCTTGAATTTACAAATGCATGTTTTTCATCGTACGTACTCGACTCGAAGACGGTTTATTACGGCCCAATAATAATAATAACAATAATAATAATAATAATAATATTTTAATTAAAAAGCAATGACAATCGTTCGTTCGAGGGAATCGGAAAGTATACAATTCGTCGCAGCAATGTACGACACGAAATAAATTATCCATTCCGATCGCCGAGTTAAACGGAATAATCTAAATCGAGTCGTTGCTCCTCGAATGTCTTTCATTTCGTCGCTAAAAAAAAAAAACTTTTTTCAAGCAATTTAAATTATTTGAGGGACAAATCATTGGCGACAAAAATATTTTTATTTCGGTCGGATTAAAAAATATGTTACGTTCGATAAATCAATTTTTTGCGGTAGTTATTCATCAGTCATTATGAGAAAGGTTTTTGAAACTGCATACCGCGTTATTTGCTTTGAATACAGAATTTCTGTCAAGTAGCGAATCGCAAAATTTCGTGCATGGTAAATAAATAATATTTTTCATGGCTATATTTTATTTTCATGACACGCACGATGAAAATTACTCATGGGGTATGCGTAATATATGTAATCTGAAACACCCGACGCATTTGAAACAAGTAATTGATATTTATTACAGCGATAACGTTACTTCCCGGTATAGAAATAAAAAATTGCAATTGAAAATATTTGTATTTCAGGAAGAACGAAAAAATCAAATTTTTTCATCGTTTCGAAAACAAGACATACTTCGAGGGCAAAATTTTGAAAGCTGTATCGAAATTTTTATTTGTAGTCAACCGAATTAAAAACCGATGCATTTTTTGTGTAGCGAACGTGCAATCTCGCCTAACGAGGGTCCATTATTTGTAAGAAAATTTTCAGATTAGTTTTCAAAAAATCATTGCAATTATACGAAAAAAATATTCAGTGCTCAACAATAATGAATCATTACCGGATAATATACGAGTAATTCACTTATTTGCATGAAAAAATTGTTATTTGCTTGAAAGAAATTTTTTTAACAGTGTACGCGGTCGATTGATGTGTATTTTGCGATGGTACCGTGGTTTTTGTCGACTCTGAGACCGACGTTAAACACCGCCGACAAAATTTTGTTTTTTTCATCAATGGGAATTTCATAAAATTAGAATGTAAGGTTACTTTTTACCGCTTGCTTGCAGCAAATAGCGAATCAGCCTCATTATATAAAAAGAAAATCAAATATCGCGAAAAAAGCATCGTTGTTTTATATTTTTTTCTATTGGCGTAAGAGCGCCGGTGGTAATACATGAACAGAGAAAAATTTTCGTATCCAAACGGCGCGGGCCACGGTACTCGAGTGGAAAATTTTATTATTCAACATAGCGACAAAAATTTTGTTTTACCCCAGTGACTAATAATATTTGCCAGGGGCGATGTTTCGCATAAGCGAAAACTTTTGTGTTTCCGCAGCTTACGCATTTGTTGGACCGGTGGAAAAATTTTTCCCTGCTTGTCGAACGAATTCTTTGCTCTGGGGGAACTTGGAATTTTTATACTAATACTAAAATGCTACTGTCTGAAATTTTTTTTTTCGTTACGACAGGATCATTTCTCTCCGTGATATAGCCAATTATGTAATTTTTATTATCGGACATTTGAATGCTCGTTAAACGATTTTTATTACGTTCGCAAGAGATCTTGCGAGGGATCCGAAAGAGAGAGATGAGAGAGCACAATGGTGTGCCATATTTTGGGGGGGGGGGGGAGGGAAGGGATGAGTTGCGGCCGGCCGGGTATGCTTGGCACGTGCATGCACCGGAGACACACCAGAAGGAGCAACATATGATATTCATTTCCCCTACCTGTCCGATATTCTCACGTTCAATGTCAGAGGTCGACCAACACCGGTCGAGAAATCATTTTTCTCTCGACATTGTTGGCGACTACTTGTTTCGATCCGCGCCAAGTGTTGAAATTTGGATCGACTCGTCTTAATACTGACGACTCCTTATTTTCATACCGTTTACCGGTAGCACTTCAACAACAACAAAAATAATAATAATAAAAATAATCAACAAGTCGTTACTCTTGTAACAATTATCTTCGAGTTATTTCAATAACGTCGTGAAAAGTTTCGCGAAGACGCATCGCAATTGGCGCGCATTACCAAGCAATCTATTCTATATAAACAAAGTTGTATACTAATAATAATTATAATAATAATAATCTTTTGAACGCGATAAAATATATTGAAGAGTCGCATTCATACGAGACCGCGGTATTAACGTGCGTCGTTTTTTTTTTTATTTTTTTAACAATCGGTTATAAATCGGTTTTGTTTCGAATGTTGAAATTTTCTACAATTGTTCTGTGCTTGGTCATGTTTCAGTGGAAAAATCGAATTATCAGCAATGGAGGAGCGTCTCAAGTTTATCTCCAACGTCATAACCGGTTTCGCAATACTATTGTTGATAGTTTCATTCTGTTATTTTCATCGATGTTGCGAGTGCACGGAACCTGCGGATTGTGCAGATGCCACAGTTACCGCGCGAAAACGACCACTCACCCCTAACGAACGAGCCCAAAACTTGACCCGATACGGAGATCCGGAATGGATGTAAGTATTTTGTAGCCTTGCTCTTTGTTTGATATGTCACGTGAACTCATCACCGACGCCCAAACAGACCCGATTTTTTACCAACCTTTGAACGCGATTATTTTATGTGTTATCGACGTTGAAAAGAATTTAATCTATACGTCCATATCGTCGACCGTACAATTTTATTATCCTCCTTCGGAATATCGGTCGAAAATTCCGATTAGTCATAAAGATGAGTAAACATTGCGTATTGAAACGCCGAAAACGCGAACGTTTTTGTCTTTGAGAACGAAATGTTTATCAATATTTATTTTTTTCGATTTCATCGCCAAGAATTCATATACTATAATAATCGTTATCAGGGATAATCGCGATTGTTGAAATTGAACAGGGAATTTCCGTACAATGATCGAACCATTATTTTATTCGAGTTTGTTTTGATTTTTTTTTTACAATATGCCGGCGATCCTACCGCATTGATGTGCTACAAAAATGTGCTCCCTTTTTTTTGCACGAAAAATATCGAGTTTGACACCAATTATGCTAGTTTAAAAATATAATGGAATTTATCGAAGGATATACTCAAACTTGTATTACAAAGAAAAAAAAAAAAAATAAATAAAAGGAATGAAACGAAGAAGAAGCAATTGGACAATTTCTATTTTTTTTCACATCTAGGAAAAAACCTAAAATTAACACGAAAGATTGTACAACTAGCGCGCTCGCCCGTCATCACGATTACAATAATTGCGGTAACGTGAAAAAGAAACAAAAAAAAAAAATTAAAAAAAAAAATACAGAAACGAAACAAGACAAAAATATAATAAGATAAAAAAATTTTCACAAATAATTTACCGTTTTCCGCGTTTCAGTACGACAATGTGCGTGTGCGAAAATAAAAAATTTCAACGCCGATAACATTACACATATAGTGGAACACGTTGAAAGTTTGGTAAAAAAAATGTGGATGCTTGGCCGTTAATGGGCGTACCGATGCACGCATCGCATCGCACGAGTCGAGCAGAGTGAAAACGTATCTTTACCGTTTTCATTGGTCATTCGTATATTCTAATATTTTAATTTTTCACGAATTTTATACAGATAAATGTGCTATATACGCTGCTATATAGTTAGAAGCGGCGATAGCATTCCCGTATACGCCACGACATTCCAAAATTGATTTTCTTCTCGTTTAATTGCTTGAGAGATGGAGAAGAACTGTGGAGAATAGCCAAGATTGTGAGAGGTTAGCGGCGGGGCATCTCATGCCAATCTGATGAAACCATGGCCTACGGCCATTCATTTATTGTCAAGTCGAAAATGTACAAAAATATCGAAAAATTATTGAAAGAAACCCGTTCACATGCATCTTTAATCAATTTTCATGCAAATCCCTTCGGAGTAGATGACAAATTTATCAAAAATTGTTCCTCATTTTTTTATTTTCCTCTCGCAACTTGTTCGGTAACACACGGAGAAAAATGGACGCGTTATGAATGAAAGAAATTACTTGTAAATTGTGTGTCAATTGTATCATGTAATAATGCTCCGATTACGCGTAGCATAATCTTTCTGATTATGGAACAACGGTATTCCCTGTTTGGGCGAAAAATGCAAACACGCGCTAGATTCGATGCTGCAGCAATTGCTATGCCGACGATTGGGATGTACAAAAAAAATTATTTTTTTTTCCGAGCACAAAAACGGAAATCGTTTGTTCGTAAGAGAAAAACGTAATATATCCCAAAATTTCAGTTTCCAAACAAATTTTTTTTTTCTGATATTGCTTCAATCGCTTGACAATATTTTGCACTCTTTTCTGAACGATCGCGCGAGGCTACATTTGTTTTTCATTTCTCGTACCGTAAAAAAGCGTTGACGAAGCGCGCTTCATGGAAAAAAAAAAAAAAAAACCATTGTCATGAAATATTTTCAACGATCCGACCAAATTCAAAGGCAATCCCGCAAAATTCATTTCATTATGTTATTTACTTTTTCGTGAAATTCAATAAGTACAAATTATGAGATAGAAAAACGTGTGGCTACGTGTAATCAATGAACGTGGCGTCCTTCGCGAAAGAGGGGTGAAGAAAAGTATTTAGCGGAAAAACAGGTGTTCCAAGTAACGCATGTTGCAAAAATGATTTTTGCGCTTTTCCAAAAGCGATTCATTTCCAATTACCGGTATTTTCAAAGGAGACAAATTTTTCTATGCACGAAAAGTTGCCAAAGCATCGTACAAGATTGACTGCGCGCCAAATAAGGCTGCGCTTCGCAATGATATCCGTAAGTGCTCCAAGGGAAAAAATAAAATTATCAATTTTCTTTGCATTATCCTAACGCTGCCATAACGCCGAAGCCTTTCCTACCGGTGTACACAAAAAGAATTTGTTAAAGGATCACCCCGAGCGCACACACATGGCTGATCGGTAATTATACGCTGTGCAAAAAAAAATATTTTTTTAAGTAATTTAAATTATTTGAGGGACAAATCATTGGCGACAAAAATATTTTCATTTCGGTCGCATAAAAAAATATATGTTCCGTTCGATAAATCAATGTTTTGTGGTAGTTATAGGTTAGTCATTGTAAGAAAAGTTTTTGAAATAGCACATTGCGTTGTTTGCATTGAATACAGAATTTATATCGAGTAACGAATCGCAAAATTTCGTGCATGGTAAATAAAAAATATGTGTGGTAGCAATATTTTATTTTCATAACAGACATGATGAAATTAACTAATGAGGAATGCGTTATATTTGTAATTGGAAACACCGGACGTACTTGGAACAAGTAATTGATATTAATTACGGCGACAACGTTACACCTCGAAATAAAAATGAAAAATCTCAATCGTGAAAATGTGTATTTCAGGAAGAATAAAAAAATTACATTATTTAATAATTTAAAAAACAAAACATACTTTGAGCGCAAAAATTATAAAGCTTTACCGAATTTTTTTTATTTTTAGTCAACCGAATTAATAACTGACGCATTGTTTGTGTAGCGAACGTGCAATCTCGCCTAATAACGGTCCATTAGTTTTTAAGATATTTATAAATTTCATTTTTACAAAATCATTGAATTTATATCAAAAACATATTTACTGCTCAACAATAATGAATTATTACCGGATAATGTACGAGTAATTAACTGGATGCAAAAAAAATTTCTTTTTTTCCGAGCACAAAAACGGAAATCGTTTGTTCGTAAGAGAAAAACGTAATATATCCCAAAATTTCAGTTTCGAAATAAATTTTTTTTTTCTGATATTGCTTCAATCGCTCAACAATATTTTGCACTCTTTTCTGAACGATCGCGCGAGGCTACATTTGTTTTTCATTTCTCGTACCGTAAAAAAGCGTTGACGAAGCGCGCTTCATGAAAAAAAAAAAAAAAAAAAAAAACCATTGTCATGAAATATTTTCAACGATCCGACCAAATTCAAAGGCAATCCCGCAAAATTCATTTCATTTTTTTATTTACTTTTTCGTGAAATTCAATAAGTACAAATTATGAGATAAAAAAACGTGTGGCTACGTGTAATTAATAAACGTGGCGTCCTTCGCGAAAGAGGGGTGAAGAAAAGTATTTAGATGAAAAACAGGTGTTCCAAGTAACGCACGTTGCAAAAATGATTTTCGCGCTTTTCCAAAAGCGATTCATTTCCAATTACCGGTATTTTCAAAGGAGACAAATTTTTCTATGCACGAAAAGTTGCCAAGGCATCGTACAAGATTGACTGCGCGCCAAATTAGGCTGCGCTTCGCAATGATATCCGTAAGTGCTCCGAGAAAAAATAAAATTATCAATTTTCTTTGCATTATCCTAACGCTGCCATAACGCCGAAGCCTTTCCTACCGGTGTACACAAAACGAATTTGTTACAGGATCACCCCGAGCCCACACACATGGCCGATCGGTAATTATACGCTGTTGAAAAAAAAATCTTTTTTCAAGCAATTTAAATTATTTGAGGGACAAATCATTGGCGACAAAAATATTTTCATTTCGGTCGCATAAAAAAATATATGTTCCGTTCGATAAATCAATGTTTTGTGGTAGTTATAGATTAGTCATTGTAAGAAAGGTTTTTGAAATAGCACATTGCGTTGTTTGCATTGAGTACAGAATTTCAGTCGAGTAACGAATCGCAAAATTTCGTGCATGGTAAATAAAAAATATGTGTGGTAGCAATATTTTATTTTCATGACAGACATGATGAAATTCACTAATGAGGAATGCGTTATATTTGTAATTAGAAACACCGGACGTACTTGGAACAAGTAATTGATATTTATTACGGCGACAACGTTACACCTCGAAATTAAAATGAAAAATCTCAATCGTGAAAATGTGTATTTCAGGAAGAATAAAAAAATTACATTATTTAATAATTTAAAAAACAAAACATACTTTGAGCGCAAAAATTGTAAAGCTTTACCGATTTTTTTTTATTTTTAGTCAACCGAATTAATAACCGACGCATTGTTTGTGTAGCGAACGTGCAATCTCGTCTAATGACGGTCCATTAGTTTTTAAGAAATTTATAAATTTCATTTTCGCAAAATCATTGAATTTATATCAAAAACATATTTACTGCTCAACAATAATGAATTATTACCGGATAATGTACGAGTAATTAACTTGATGGAAATTTTTTTTTTTCCGAGCACAAAAACGGAAATCGTTTGTTCGTAAGAGAAAAACGTAATATATCCCAAAATTTCAGTTTCCAAACAAATTTTTTTTTTTCTGATATTGCTTCAATCGCTTGACAATATTTTGCACTCTTTTCTGAACGATCGCGCGAGGCTACATTTGTTTTTCATTTCTCGTACCGTAAAAAAGCGTTGACGAAGCGCGCTTCATGAAAAAAAAAAAAAAAAAAAAAAACCATTGTCATGAAATATTTTCAACGATCCGACCAAATTCAAAGGCAATCCCGCAAAATTCATTTCATTTTTTTATTTACTTTTTCGTGAAATTCAATAAGTACAAATTATGAGATAAAAAAACGTGTGGCTACGTGTAATTAATAAACGTGGCGTCCTTCGCGAAAGAGGGGTGAAGGAAAGTATTTAGATGAAAAACAGGTGTTCCAAGTAACGCACGTTGCAAAAATGATTTTCGCGCTTTTCCAAAAGCGATTCATTTCCAATTACCGGTATTTTCAAAGGAGACAAATTTTTCTATGCACGAAAAGTTGCCAAGGCATCGTACAAGATTGACTGCGCGCCAAATTAGGCTGCGCTTCGCAATGATATCCGTAAGTGCTCCGAGAAAAAATAAAATTATCAATTTTCTTTGCATTATCCTAACGCTGCCATAACGCCGAAGCCTTTCCTACCGGTGTACACAAAACGAATTTGTTACAGGATCACCCCGAGCCCACACACATGGCCGATCGGTAATTATACGCTGTTGAAAAAAAAATCTTTTTTCAAGCAATTTAAATTATTTGAGGGACAAATCATTGGCGACAAAAATATTTTCATTTCGGTCGCATAAAAAAATATGTTCCGTTCGATAAATCAATGTTTTGTGGTAGTTATAGATTAGTCATTGTAAGAAAGGTTTTTGAAATAGCACACCGCGTTGTTTGCATTGAGTACAGAATTTCAGTCGAGTAACGAATCGCAAAATTTCGTGCATGGTAAATAAAAAATATGTGTGGTAGCAATATTTTATTTTCATGACAGACATGATGAAATTCACTAATGAGGAATGCGTTATATTTGTAATTAGAAACACCGGACGTACTTGGAACAAGTAATTGATATTTATTACGGCGACAACGTTACACCTCGAAATTGAAATGAAAAATCTCAATCGTGAAAATGTGTATTTCAGGAAGAATAAAAAAATTACATTATTTAATAATTTAAAAAACAAAAAATACTTTGAGCGCAAAAATTGTAAAGCTCTACCGAATTTTTTTTTATTTTTAGTCAACCAAATAAAAAACTGACGCAATGCTTGTGTAGCGAACGTGCAATCTCGTCCAATGACGGTCCATTATTTTTAAGAAAATTATAAGTGTCGTTTTCACAATATCTTTGAATTTATATCAAAAACGTATTTACTGCTACAAAATGATGAATTATTACCGGTTAATATACGAGTGATTAACTTATTTGCATGAAAAAAAATGTTATTTGCTCGTAATAAATGTTTTTAACCGTATACATGGCGAATACGTATTTTTTTTCGTTACCGCTACGAAATTACAATGTATCTAGATAAATAATTCCCGTTACGCGTACTATACGCTAAATGTATTCAAGAATTTTAAAAAAGCCGAGCGTCTGTCTTGTGGTATCGGTATACGTTGAAAGCCAAATAAAATAGAATAGAAAATATTTAAAACAATTTTAAATTATTATTAAAATTAAAATGTGTATTTCAGGAAGAATAAAAAAATTACATTATTTAATAATTTAAAAAACAAAACATACTTTGAGCGCAAAAATTGTAAAGCTTTACCGAATTTTTATTATTTTTAGTCAACCGAATTAATAACCGACGCATTGTTTGTATAGCGAACGTGCAATCTCGTCTAATGACGGTCCATTATTTCTTAAGAAATTTATAAATTTCATTTTCGCAAAATCATTGAATTTATATCAAAAACATATTTACTGCTCAACAATAATGAATTATTATCGGATAAAGTACGAGTAATTAACTTGATGGAAATTTTTTTTTTTTCCGAGCACAAAAACGGAAATCGTTTGTTCGTAAGAGAAAAACGTAATATATCCCAAAATTTCAGTTTCAAAACACATTTTTTTTTTTCTCATATTGCTTCAATCGCTTGACAATATTTTGCACTCTTTTCTGAACGATCGCGCGAGGCTACATTTGTTTTTCATTTCTCGTACCGTAAAAAAGCGTTGACGAAGCGCGCTTCATGAAAAAAAAAAAAAAAAAAAAACCATTGTCATGGAATATTTTCAACGATCCGACCAAATTCAAAGGCAATCCCGCAAAATTCATTTCATTTTTTTATATACTTTTTCGTTAAATTCAATAACTACAAATTATGAGATTAAAAAACGTGTGGCTACGTGTAATCAATTAACGTGGCGTCCTTCGCGAAAGAGGGGTGAAGAAAAGTATTTAGATGAAAAACAGGTGTTCCAAGTAACGCACGTTGCAAAAATGATTTTTGAGCTTTTCCAAAAGCGATTCATTTCCAATTACCGGTATTTTCAAAGGAGACAAATTTTTCTATGCACGAAAAGTTGCCAAAGCATCGTACAAGATTGACTGCGCGCCAAATTAGGCTGCGCTTCGCACCGATATCCGTAAGTGCTCTAAGAGAAAAAATAAAATTATCAATTTTCTTTGCATTATCCTAACGCTGCCATAACGCCGAAGCCTTTCCTACCGGTGTACACAAAAAGAATTTGTTACAGGATCACCCCGAGCGCACACACATGGCCGATCGGTAATTATACGCTGTTGAAAAATAAAAAATTTTCTCAATTAATTTAAATTATTTGAGGAACAAATCATTGGCGACAAAAATATTTTCATTTCGGTCGCATAAAAAAATATATGTTCCGTTCGATAAATCAATGTTTTATGGTAGTTATAGATTAGTCATTGTAAGAAAAGTTTTTGAAATAGCACATCGCGTTGTTTGCATTGAATACAGAATTTAAGTCGAGTAACGAATCGCAAAATTTCGTGCATGGTAAATAAAAAATATGTGTGGTAGCAATATTTTATTTTCATGACAAACATGATGAAATTTACTAATGAGGAATGCGTTATAATTGTAATTAGAAACACCGGACGTACCTGGAACAAGTAATTGATATTTATTACGGTGACAACGTTACACCTCGAAATTTAAATGAAAAATCTCAATCGTGAAAATGTGTATTTCAGGAAAAATAAAAAAATTACATTATTTAATAATTTAAAAAACAAAAAATACTTTGAGCGCAAAAATTGTAAAGCTCTACCGAATTTTTTTTAATTTTTAGTCAACCAAATAAAAAACTGACGCAATGCTTGTGTAGCGAACGTGCAATCTCGTCCAATGACGGTCCATTATTTTTAAGAAAATTATAAGTGTCGTTTTCACAATATCTTTGAATTTATATCAAAAACGTATTTACTGCTACAAAATGATGAATTATTACCGGTTAATATACGAGTGATTAACTTATTTGCATGAAAAAAAATGTTATTTGCTCGTAATAAATGTTTTTAACCGTATACATGGCGAATACGTATTTTTTTTCGTTACCGCTACGAAATTACAATGTATCTACATAAATAATTCCCGTTACGCGTACTATACGCTAAATGTATTCAAGAATTTTAAAAAAGCCGAGCGTCTGTCTTGTGGTATCGGTATACGTTGAAAGCCAAACAAAATAGAATATAAAATATTGAAAACAATTTTTCTGAATTTGAAATCATCTTTCCGTTGTATTACACATTACGCAAGCGCTCGTGCGAAGCAGCCCTATATGGACAACGCATATATAGGAAAAAAGATAGCCAATTGTCTTAAATATTCTTCGTATATACTTGTGATTCAATGTTTCTTCGCGAGTGTGAAACCGCGCAGAGTTCGTAGCGCGATTCGCTGCTACACTCAAATAAGGACGAAAATATTGTTTCTACAGTTTCATAAAAGTAAATTGCAAAACCTTCGATATATTTCGTTGTAAATCAAAACTCTGATCGATGTAAATAAAAATCCGCTTGCTTATAAAATTGGTTTTAAATATTTAACTTTTAACCTCGCGCGGCAATCTCATCCACCATCGTCACACAATTTGGGGCTCGGACGAGACGAAAAGAAAAAGAAAAAAAAATTATCGAATAAAATAATGAATAACCTGTGAAAAAATCGTGCTCAATATTTCCTGCGAATATTCCAAAAATATAAATATAAAAATCATACGCGTTGGGGTTTGTGTTTGGTGAGAGGGCGAGTAAATGATAAGAAATATAATTTGCTTATCAATGGTCTCGAACTGTCTCATAATTGTGCTCGGCACGTCCGTATCCTCTCTGGACACGTAACGATTGACGAACACGCTCGTTTCGTCTGCAAATAAAAATGTCGCTCCGTCGGGGTGTCGTACGAGTTCGAGAAAAAAAAATTTTAGAAATATTTCGAGAAAGTTTATCGTGTTATTCTTTTGATAATGAACTGTCTGCTCATTATCGGTGGAGCATGACCGATACGGTAATATTATAAATTTCTCCTTCAATATATTTAAATAAAATATTTCTCAAGCTAAATTAATTTGTTCATTACTTCTTTCAACGTAACATTTGTTTCGACACGGCTGCTGCTGCTGCTGCTGCTGCTGCTGCTGCTGCTGCTGCTGCTGCTTTTGAACATACCAAAAATATTATTTTCCCTTATTGATATTAATTAAAGTGAGTATTCATTACCTCGGACCCGTAACGATATTTTCAAAGAGTTGTTGATTGAGCACGCGCCCTCAAATGTTTAAAATTTGAAATGAATTTGTAAATAGATTTCAACAGAGACAGGAAAAAGGTCAATTTTGCAATTTCTTCTCATAATTGATGTAAGAAAAAAATTATTTCAAGTATTCAAATCTTTACATACATAAGGATAAAAAATCAAAAAAATAAAACAATAATTCTTTCTCGAATAATTAATTGTGTTCCCAATTAGAAATTGTCTGTAGCCATGAGAAAAATGTGTAAACTCGACATCCTGTAGACGGCTGAAAAATAAGAATTCACGGGATACCCCCCTCCATGAGTTCGTACAACTTCCAACTTTCTCATGTCGTAGAAGGTTCTCGAAGATGTATATATAATACACGCGCGACGAGCCTCGTCGTCGTACCACGGTGGCGGCGCATTCTGCGACGCAGACGCGTCCATTGAATACGAAATCAATGCTTCGAGAACGTCATTGGTGGGTTTGAGAAAGGGGAGCACGGCCGACGCAGCCACGTAGCATACCGCTGCGCAGGAGAGTGCGCTATGGTGAAAAAAACCAAACGGTTGGAGGTACAGTTGAAAGAAACGATACGATCATAAAGCAGTTCGCTTTACGCGTACAGTTTTCAAGCCACCGTCCGCGCGGTATGCTTTAAAATATTCAACCTACGGAGTGAAATTACAAATAGAATCGAAATATCTCTGTGGCCCCGATACGCTAAATCATTATTATCTAATAAATAAAGGAGACAATATCGTTTTCGAAAATACTCGGAAAGTAGAGGTTTTGCTGAACGCTTTCGGAGCATCCATGGCTCGTCGTCGCGATAACTCGTGGGGCCCATTCTCGATTGTGATATTTCGAAAATTATACTCCAAAATGGAATTAATATCGTTTTATTACGGAAATTGTGGCAAATTTTCTGAAATTATCATTTATAAAAAAGATTGTCCTGGCTGAATTTTCGGTCGCTTGTGTGTGTGTGTGTGTGTGAAATCATTAATGGCGGAGCCGTGCTGACAACGCCCTGACTTTCATATACGACGCGGCAACGAATCGATGGAACGCCTCGTCAACGTGCAACGAGCAACGATACGCCATCTTGAAAAAAGTAAGAAATTTTCATTCGTACTTGGTTTTGCACAGATCATCGGTAATATTGATGAAAATTGAATGATATTTATAGCGCACAACTGATTTTTTTCTATAATATCTTATTTATTGCATTATTACCCGCGTGCGTTACCGATTCGTATGTGCAAAATTGTTATGCAATTTTATCCCGAAATTACCGATACTTCGGAAACTCCGGTGTTATTGCGACGCACTAGCGAATATCGATTATTAAAAATGATCGCGTTCGTAGGTAAAAATAAAAAATGCGTGTACACGGAGGACGGGGGAATTGTACCTAGACGTTATTGTACCATCACTAGCAACCAACCGACCAACGCTTCGGGCGACGAGAAGAAACAAATAATGTTCTCGTCGGGCACATTTTTAATCGGTACGACGAAAGCGCTTCGTCTCAATTTCTTCCCATCCGTGAATTGAAAACGAAAAAAATGAGAAAAGAAAAAAAGTATTAAAACAGATGAAATAGTACATGATACAGAGCTATCGGACGGTTTGAATTATGTTATTTCATTAATTTATCGTCGGTTCGTACCTGCAAAATTAATTTCAATTCTTACACAAAATTATCAGTACACATCGGAGGCTCCGGTGTTATGGCAACGCGCTTACGAATGTCGGTAAAGAGTCGGAAAAATGCGCGATTGGTCGTAACATCGCTGGAACAACGATCGGGTTCGTGTTTGTAAAAATGAAAAATGCGTGTGCACGAAGGACACAGGGATTGTTTGTGAAGATGGGATCGTACCTCTCGACGCTTCGGGCGACGAGAAGAAGCGAATGCTTGGGTACAGCACAGTTTTATACCGGTACGACGGCACCAGAATGTATCTGGTCACAATACCCTTGAGATATAAATGATTCGTTAGCAATAATGCGAGATTGCGTTTAAACGCATTGAAAAAACAAAAAAAAAATTTTCGTCACTCACCAATAACCGGAAACGTCTCACTCTCTCTTAATGATGTTTTTTTAAATTTTCACCGGCATTGCTATTAACAATTTGTCCATACAATGCCTGCGTCGCTTGCCTCCGATGTATTATCGCCCCAAGGCGCACTTTCCTCAATCTTTTCAAATCCTTGTTTCTCCACCTGTATGGACAGCATGCAAATCGTTTTTAAATAAATATTGTCCGTGCTTTTTTCTCGAAATTGTTCTCAAAATCAATGTGTCGTCTTGTCGATTACACGTAATAGTTTAAACGTAATGACTTGTAAATGACATTTCTGAAAATGCACTCTCGACGCAATGTCAAGTTTTTTCATGTGCAACGCGATGTTATTCTTTTTTCTTTCTCCACGCGACAATGATGGGGCCCCCCGAACGAAACGAAAATAAACATGAAAATTATTTGTATAATTTGCAAAAGGAGCGATCGAATATTTCTGAAAATGTGCAATAGCCGATTAAAAAGTAAGACGAGAAAGAATACGTATACCTCGAAGGGTGTGCGATGAAATACAAAAAGGTACGAGTCGCACCTCGTATTGTTGCAAGATAATTTTTTAATTTATAAAATTCTTCCTCGCCGGCACACGTGACTGCGTGTGGCCGGAGAAATATAAAAGCTATCGCTTCGTCGTTTTTTTTTTTTACATTACGTCGACTTTAGCGACGACAGCACGATTTATGAGACGCCTCGCGCGACGGCTAATTAATATATATATATAGTAATAATATAATATAAACACGATTATTCCATTTACACGCACAAAGTATTAAGTAATACCGGTATTTCTATTCGGTTTGATAATATATTTATCGTACCGTTTCAAATGAATTTTCTATTATTGGAAAGTCATCGTAACAATCGTCCATGCGTACGCAGTGTAGCCCCCCAAAACGATAAAGCCCCCCCCCCCCCCCCCCCCCCGCCCGACGACTCCGGGACATTAAATCGTACGACTTCGCTGTTCCCTCTTTTTGACACGCGTAAAAATTATGTAATTCATCGACATCGTTGTCTAAATGTTTATAAAAAAAATTTAAATGAAATATTGTTGAAATTTTTTATACCCGAAATATTAATACCCGAATATCGCGGAGATTGTATTCAATTGAGATTATAATATCAGACACCGCGCGGGCGCTTATTCGAGTGAAGACGGGCGGGAGCAGCAGCAGGTGGCGAAAGCGTTCATGCTCCCGTTATATTGATTTTTTTACCGGTACGACATCGCTGTGTGCAATAACAATTTATCGAGTAACAATGATATACCGTTGAGAAATAATAATAAATTAGATGACAGAAACAATGAAAGAATGAATTTGAACGCATTATTGAAATAATAAAAATGTATGTATCTCTGCCGCTGCATGTGCGTTCATGCAACGACGGCTTCGACGCGCGGTAAAGATTTATGGAAATGAGCTACAGGTCCATGAATTTTTTTTTTTTATCTTTTTCACTGGGCAATATTTTCTTCTTATGTATATTCTAAAATATCACACTGTCATAAACAAATTTACGTACGAATACTCGTCACCGTTATTGCCGGTAATTTAAAATATAGTTTCCCCTCTAGATACCCCGTACTTTTACGTTATTTCGATAATTAACTTTCTCGTAAATAGTTTGAAATGAAATATTTGTCACACGTACACAGATCGGTTTGTTTGGGGAATTCTTCTTTTGGATCGACAACCGACGCTGATTATTTTTCTGCCCATCCGTTGGACCGTACCCTTTGCGCGGTACGTCGAGTCTGAATTAATTTGCAGCGATTGTGAGCAGGAATATAAGTACACCGGTAAAAGTCCTTTACCGTCGCCGACCTCCTGACTGTATTTCTCACTTCTCTCGATATCTAAAAAAAATGAATCGATATTATTGTTCGGTGGGCTGAGAATTCTAAAATTTGTATAGTATTGAAAAATATTTTTTCTATTTTACTCACCGGAACGTTGGGTATCAGGTTGATTTTTTCGTATCCAGCTTTCTATGTGTCGCTTGTATTCCCTTCGGCGCGAATCCTTAGTGAGCGCGCTGGTACAATGGATTTTGCACGTATTTGATTATTATTTATCGTTTCATCGGTGTACGCCGCACGTTTTTTTTTTATTATTGGATCCAACAGGAAAAATTTGGTTTGCTTCTACCGTATCCTCTCGTCTTATTACCTCTTCGTTTGAATTAGCAATGACGTTTTTGTCATTTTCTGCGCGTTCGATGATTTCTTCTGAAACATTGACCGTTGTCATGTATTTACTGCCTGCGAGGCAATGAAAACCTTTGCGTACCATATTCAATTGAATTGCCGGTTACAATACTCATGGATCATCTTGTCGCACACCGGTATTCAATTAAAACTTAGTATTTCATTTTGTTTCATGTAAAACTTTATTCGTAACACCCAGTACGCATCGACCAAATGAGATATAAGGATTTGTTCCGCAATATTGCATCTTAATCAGTTTATAGACCGTGGCACTTGTTACAATTTACATGTATATTCTTATTCTTTTTTTTACAATTTGTCACAATCAAGATGCAAAAGTACTTACATGCGTATATGAGATCACATTGCACTTGGCTATCCGTCGATAACAGATTCCTCGTTGTCGTCGTCGTCGGTCGACCTGCTGCCGGGCGATGCTGTACCCTGTTCGCTTGTGCCTGCGGTTTCCTCTTCTCTTATTCCTCCTTCGCTGACGCATGCAATAATGTTTTAATGATTTACTTCGGTCGATGATTTCATCTGAAACATTGACCGTTGTCGTGTATTTACTGTTTGCGGGGCAATGAAAACCTTTTATTAATAACTATTAAAAATTTATTTTCCATTTAATAATAATGAATTATAAACACGACTTTTATCGGGGCAATTATATTCGATCACGCAAAGACACACGACGACGATACATGCATGCGACGACGAAACACGGATATATTGATAATTGCTTTACGCGCGCACGACCGTTGTTTTTCTCGCGCGATCTCGGGAATAAAATGATGACGAATATGCAAAACGCGATGAAGAATACAAATTTACGTACGAATATAACGAACGATCCGAGTATGAGGCAGGACAAACGACGATGAAATTTTCTCTGCCGGCCACACACACACGCGGTTCGCTGATACAATAACGGAAAAATGGCGGACGAGTGTACGACTCGGCCACACGATGCGTATCATACATGGCACTTTGTCGAATTTAGGTTAGGTCGACTGCTTCAGCGACGCGACGGCACGATGTATGAGACGCCTCGCGCGACGGATTATTATATAGATAAAACGATTATTCATTTTTATAAACGCACAAAGTATCATACACGTACCGGTATTTATTTTCAATTTAATAATAATGAATTATAAACACGACTTTAATCGGGGCAATTATATTCGATCACGCAATATGACACACACGACGACGATACATGCATGCGACGACGAAACACGGATATATCCACTGAAAATAATAATTGCTTATTTACGCGGGCACGTGACCGTTGCTTTTCTCGCGCGATCTCGGGAATAAGATGATGACGAATATGCAAAACGCGATGAAGAATACAAATGTACCGTACGAATATAACGAACGATCCGAGTATGAGGCAGGACAAACGACGATGAAATTTTCTCTGCCGGCCACACACACACGCGGTTCGCTGATACAATAACGGAAAAATGGCGGACGATTGTACGACTCGGCCACGCGATGCGTATCATACATGGCACTTTGTCGAATTTAGGTTAGGTCGACTGCTTCAGCGACGCGACGGCACGATGTATGAGACGCCTCGCGCGACGGATTATTATATAGATAAAACGATTATTCATTTTTATAAACGCACAAAGTATTATACACGTACCGGTATTTATTTTCGATTTAATAATAATGAATTATAAAGACGACTTTAATCGGGGCAATTATATTCGATCACGCAATATGACACACACGACGACGATATATACATGCATATGCGACGACGAAACACGGATATATCCACTGAAAATAATAATTGCTTTACGCGGGCACGCGACCGTTGCTTTTTTCGCGCGATCTCGGGAATAAGATGATGACGAATATGCAAAACGCGATGAAGAATACTAATGTACGTACGAATATAACGAACGATCCGAGTATGAGGCAGGACAAACGACGATGAAATTTTCTCTGCCGGCCACACACACACGCGGTTCGCTGATACAATAACGGAAAAATGGCGGACGAGTGTACGACTCGGCCACACGATGCGTATCATACATGGCACTTTATCGAATTTAGGTTAGGTCGGCTGCTTCAGCGACGCGACGGCACGATGTATGAGACGCCTCGCGCGACGGATAATTATATAGATAACACGATTATTAATTTTTACACGCACGAAGTGTTATATATAAATTATAATGCCGGTATCTTTATTCAATTTAACGATATATTGATCGTATACTGTTTAAAATGAATTTTCCATTATTTAAAAGTCATCGTAATTAACAATCGTCGATGCGTACGCAGTGTAGTCACCCAAAACGATAAGCCGCCCCCCTCCCCCCACGCCCGCCTACGGGACATTAAATCGTACGACTTCGCTGTTCCTTCTTTTTGACACGCGTTAAAAATATGTAATTTCATCGACATCGTCGTCTAAATATTTATAAAAAAAATTTTAATGAAATATTGTTGAAATTTTTTATACCCAAAATATTAATACCCGAATATCGCGGAGATTGTATTCAATTGAGATTATAATATCAGACACACGACCGCGCGGGCGCTTATTCGAGAGAATAAGACGGGCGGGAGCAGCAGTAGCAGGTGACGAAAGCGTTCATGCTCCCGTTATATTGATTTTTTTACCGGTACGACATCGCTGCGTGCAATAACAATTTTTCGAATAACAATTATATACCGTTGAGAAATAATAATAAATTATACGACAGCAATAATGAAAGAATGGATTTGAACGCATTAATTATTGAAATAATAAAAATATATGTATCTCTGCCGCTGCGCGCGTGTGCGTTCATGCAACGACGGCTTCGTCGAGCGGTAAAGATTTTTGGGAATGAACTACAGGCGATCCACGCTTTATTTTTTTTTTTTTTTTTTTTTTTTTTTTTTTTTATCCTTTTCACTCGGCAATATTTTCCATTTATCTATATTGTATATCACACTTTCATACACGATTTTACGTACGAATACTCGTCACCTTTGTTACCGGTAATTTAAATAGTTTCCCTGACAGATACCTTCTTCATTTGGATCGACAAACCGACGCTGATTATTTTTCTGCCCATCCGTTGGACTAATTCCTTTGCGCGATATACGTAGCGACTGAATTGATTTGCAGCGATTGTGAGCAGGAATATAAGTACACCGGTAAAAGACCAGTACCGCCGCCGGTCTCCTGACTATACTTCTCAATTCTTTCGATATCTAAAATAAATGAATCGATATTATTCTTGGGTGAGCTCTAGAATTATAACACTTTTATATATAGTATTGAAAAAAATTTTTTTTTTTATTACTCACCGGAACGTTAGACATCAGGTTGATTTTTTCGTATCCAGCTTCCTCTGTTTCGCTTTTATTCCCTTTGGCGCGAATCCTTACTTAACGCGCTGGTACAATGGATTTCGCACGTATTTCATTATTATTTATCGTTTCATCGGTGTACGCCTCACTTTTTTTTTTTGAGTTTTTGGATCCAGCGGGGAACATTTCGATTGCTTCTACAGTTTCCTCTCGTCTTATTCCCTCTTCGTTTCCATATGCATGGCAATGACGTTTTTGTCATTTCCATCGCGGTCGATGATTTCTTCTGAAACATTTACCGTTATCATGTATTTACTGCCTCTGCGAGGCAATGAAAACCTTTGCGTACCATATTCAATTGAATTACCGATTACCATACTCATGGATCTTGTCGCACACCGGTATTTAATTAAAACTTAGTATTTCATTTTGTTTCATGTAAAACTTTATTCGTAACACGCAGTACGCATCGACCAAATGAGATATAAGGATTTGTTCCGCAATGTTGCATCTCAATCAGTTTATAGACCGTCGCACTTGTTACAATTTACATATATATTCTTATTCTTTTTTTTACAATTTGTCACAATCAAGATGCAAAAGTACTTACATGCGTATATGAGATCACATTGCACTTGGCTATTCGTCGATAACAGATTCCTCGTTGTCGTCGTCGTCGGTCGACCTGCTGCCGGGCGATGCTGTACCCTGTTCGCTTGTGCCTGCGGTTTCCCCTTCTGTTATTCCTCCTTCGCTGACGCATGCAATGACGTTTTTGACATTTCCTTGGCGGTCGATGATTTCTTCTGAAACATTGACCGTTGTCATGTATTTACTGCCTCTGCGAGGCAATGAAAACCTTTGCGCACCAAATTCAATTGAATTACCGGTTACTATATACTCATGAATCTTGTCGCACACCGGTATTTAATTAAAACTTAGTATTTCATTTTGTTTTATAGTTAAACTTTATTTGCAACACACACGTGTGCGTTGCAAATAATAGGCCGTCGCACTTGTTGCAATTTACATATATATTCTTATTTTTTTTTTGACAATTTGTCACAATCAAGATGCAGAAGTACTTACATGCGTTTATGAGATTACATTGCACACTGCTTGGCTATCCATCGATTGCAGATTCCTCATCATCGCGGCGTGTGTCGGTCATCGACCTGCGCTGGCCCGGCGCGGCGGGTGATGCTTTTTACCATGTTCGCTTTTATGCCTTATTTCCATATACCGCCGTTTCCATTTTGTCCTTTTTGTCTAATTTATCACACTATACCGGTATCATTTCATTGTTGTTTTGTTTTATTTACACGTGATCGAATCACATTATATTTGTATAAAAGCAGCGCGCACGCGACGACGAACGACACAGAACGATGATGAGCAGCAGAGGTTATGTACGCGCGTACATATTCCGTTTTCACTATCGAATTTATCACACCCGCGATTGTTTATGTTTTCTTGTAATGTTTAACGATGCACAACTAATTCTTTTTATTAATAATTGTTTGTTATACCGGTATAAATCGATGCCGTGTAGTACATTTAATAAGCGCACGGCTTTGTTTATATGCGCGCGCGCACGTATCGCGCCGTGAATTTAGCAGTGTTTTCCTGAAAAGTCTGGAAAGATCGCAGCCTCGCTTGCGCGCGCACAACGACGAGATACAGCGACGTAAGCACCGTGTTTAACGACGATATATATATCCGACGCTCTTTATAGTTCGAAATCAAAAAATAATAATGTCGTTTTTATTATTACATCTTTGAGATTATTTTATTGTAATTACGATCAAACATGTATATATATATGTTATGAAATGTTAACATATTCGTTTGTGCTCTGCATGCTCTGCATATATATATATAACGCGCTTTATTTTTGAGTTATTCACTGCTTGCGCACGCGCGCGCGTATATATAGTGAAAAAAAAATAAAAAAGATTTAAAAGAACCGTCGCAATCGCCAGAAATACGGTGAAACAAATATCGGTAAACAATTATCTGGGGGAAAAAAAATACGCTTACTTTTTTTTATGTATTCAACATAAATAATCAACGTTGAATGGAAAGAAATAAAATCGTGAATTTTTATATTTCGAAACTGCAATGCCGATGTATAACGTTTTGTTCGTAACTTTGTCCGGTTTCGATTCCATTTTTTAAAAATTCATATCGATTGCTTCCCTATCCCCAAGTCATCCGCGCGAGTGTACCGATATATTCAATTGTTCCATTCGCCGCTATATATAGAGGTCGTTTGACGTTCTGCGGATATATAGTTGCAAAAATCTGTAACACACCGGTTATAAAATTTTTTTACTTATTTTACTATTTTTACCATTTTTTACACCGCAATACCTTTTGAGATAACAATTTTTGAAACACTCTCATTAAACAGTTGTATCGATGACGAAGAATTGAAATGTAAGCTCTGTTGGCATGTCGACGCACTGCATCTTACCTGATTTTCAGTAGAATACGAGACGTACACGAGGGTGCTGATTCATCCAAAGGAATGCCGCTGCTCTCTCCAACCGGTATTCGTCGGAAATCTGTGATGTTTCACTCTGTTCGATTGAATCCGATCCAGAATCTGAATGACATGGGACGGTGGAAGCTTCGCTGGGATTCCGCTATATATACAAATAAGTAAATGAAAAATATCTCAAATCAATGTTTGTTATCGGCATTGCATGCTCGTCCAGCTTGATTGCGTTGAGCTTTCATTCCCAAAAATAATAATATTACCTCGACTTGATGATGTTCATCGTTGCTATCCATCATCGTCTCTTGGACGGATACTGCGCTTGTGATCCATACCGTTGTGCTCGTTGTGCGATGTGTTGTTGGATCTTCATTGTTGTTGTTGTTGTTGTTGTTGACGACCTCGTCGTTGTTAATCGACGATATCGGCGGTAAGCAGGCGGTAAACTGTTTAATATAAAAAAATGAAAATATATACCAAACAAATCACAATTAATACATATATATATATATATATGCGCGTACACATATCGCTGCTGGGAACAACCTCGAAATATATACATAAAACAAAACGAAATATTTAATTTCAAACATATACGGTCCGCTCACCGAATTGTTTATAACAATACTACGACGACGACGACAACGACGACGAAGCAGACGACGAGCACGACGAGCACGATAACGAATAAATAAAGAATAACCGGCCGGCGGTAGCGGTAATCGATGAAAAGCAATTGTCATTATTCCCATATTATTTCTTCTGCAGTCCACCGTAAAACGCTGATCGGTATCTTTCTTATTTGCTTTATTTTCCAACGTCCGTCGTCGTCGCGCGTCGTCGATCCGTGTGATAATCCGTGTCGATCGCGTTTTGAAATTGAGGTTAGATTGTTTTTCCGCGTTAATTGACGTTTGGTGCCCGCTGATCGCGACGACGACGACAACGACGCGTAGACGGCTTTATTTTATTAATTCTTAAATATTATTTCAAATCTGATGAGCGCGATAAACGAATTAAAAGCGATATAACACGCGCACACGCACACGCATGCACTGCACATACGGCCCGGGCTGCAACGACGATAATGTAGCGAGAGATTCGCGTGGTAACGCGCGCGCGCGCGCGCGCTGCGATTCTCTGATATATTATTATTATTATTGTTATTATATGACGCGCGCGAACGTTGTTTCGGCTTACTCAGACTTAGCCCCCCGTATTTTGATTTTCTAAATTTTTTTGACGCAAATCGTTTGGCGATCGTTAGGCGGTGTTTGTTTGATTAATTAAAACGTTTGTTCGATGATATTAACGTTAAAAATCGAAAATGAAAAATTAATAAAAGTTATAATCCAAATAATTTTTGTAAGGTTTAATAATAAGGTCGATATCGCGCGGCGTGGAATCGTTTGACACACACGGTATAACAAATATATATATGCGTTCAAACATTTATTAATTGGATCGTAGTGTTCGGCGGAGCAGGGCGGGGGAGTGTGAGGGGGAACAGTCCTAGCGCGCGCCCGGAAACGGAAATGGTTTTTGGCTTGACCAATTTTTTTCATTAAATGAAATTCTTTTAAAAAGTTAAACGTTAATTGATGCGCACATTGTTTTTGAAGAATTAAAATATCTATTCGCGTCGTAAAATAAAATAATATATATGATTGTACCGTGTAGTGTGTCAATCTCGTCGCGCGGCGGCGGCGGCTATGTTCACGGAGCAACGACTGCATGTATACGATCGCATACCCATTGGTCGACGCGCGTGCACGCGCACTACACACTCTGTATTGACTCGCTTCGCGGCCGCGCCAGCATTGTTCATTGCCATTACCGTCTTACGCGCGTTCGGAACCTAACATTGAGTCGATAGCTATATACTACCGGTAATTTTTGTCCTGCCACGCGGCTAGCGAATAAAAGTGTAAAAAATAAATATCGCGATATTTTTAAAATTCCAACACGCGAAGAAAAAATAATAAAAACATGAGTGATTTCCGCGATTACGACGAGGATTCGTTCGATAATAACGATCCGATAAGAATGACGATGCTGCTGAACAGGAGAATAACCCCGAAATTAATGGCAGCGGTTAGGACGGGACGCGTGCTCGTGGATTATCGTATACGCATGTGCGATGAAAACGAAAATGCTGCGACACCAGCAGCAAGCAGCAGCGAAATAATAACCGCCAGCAGCTGCAACATCGAATCAACAACAGCAGCAATAACGCGGCCATCGTCATCATCGGGACGAGGCCGAGGACAATTATTGCAGCGCGCGACAATGGCCGAGGATCATCGGCGTCGGGTTAGTAAAATACGAATATATATTTAACGACACGATAATTGTAGCCGCTATATATAAATTAATCAAGTTAAAATTATATATGAAGCGAAGACGCCGCGCGGGCGCGTGATATTTTTGTCTGATATATATTCGTTGCAATAAGCTGCTCTCTATATCTGTATGTGTGGCATAAAAAAAAGTAATTATTGCAGCGCCAATAAATAAATTTTTGTTTCATGAAAATAATATTCGCACAGATGTCCTGTACCGCCGTTCGTACCGTCGACTGCGTCGGTCCATCGGCATTAGAAAAGAGAAGCGACGAAGCAGAAGCTGTAACCGTCGCAGCCTCGGAGGAAGCAACAACGTCCGGCACACCGAAGCAGAAAATGATTGAACCGGTAAGTACCAAAAAACTTGAATAAAAATCAAATACGATGGATAGATGCGAATATAAGGAGGGCAATATGAATGGGTGATATTTGTCTTTAAAAATGATGTTCGCACAGATGTCCTGTACCGTTGGTACCGTCGTCAGCGTGAACCCATCGACGTTACAAATAGCTGTAGCCGTTGCAGCCTCGGAGGAAGCAACGCCCAAGACACCGCAGCAGAGAATAAATCGATGGGTAAGTAAAAAAACTTTGAAATAAAAATGAGATACCATGCGCATAATGAAACCCCCCTGCGATACACACATGTATATTAGATTGCGAAGAAATATTTCTTGTATTTGGCGCAGACTAATATGTATGATAAAAAATTATGCATCGCAGGAAATTGAAATGTGAACGCGGTATGATTTATTAATAAAGATTGTCAACGCTTGATATCCACAGCGAATGGTTGAAACCGGTAATACAGGAAGAACCAAAATGCCATTGGAATCCAAAGTAACAGATGATACTCCTCGGTCCACCGAGAATCTTCTGGCGGTGTGTACAAGATCGGTGCAGGCTGCCAATTCAGAACGAATAGAGAAAAGAACGGTGAGTATAAAAGATAAAAAAAAAATACAACGATGAAGAATTATCGTTTGAAAAAAAAAATAAAAAAAAAAAAATTTCAATAATATCGATACATGTTTTCAATGCTCCATTCATATCCACAGCGAACCGCTGATACCGTCGATAATACCGGTAATAAAATAATTCAAATGCCATGGAAACAAAGCGACGTAATCAGTGAAAGAGAAAGTGAAGAACCCGAGCAACGTCAGCAGCTCGAAAAAACATTGGTCCTCGCGCAACAACGGCAGCAGCAGCAGCAGCAGCAACGACAACAACAGCAACCACAACAACCACCACCACCGCCAGCAGCAGCAGCAGCAGCAGCAGCACCACCGGTACCAATGGAAAGAGTAAGTACGAATATGAATGAAGAAACAAAAAATATATTATTTCATAGAATTACGAAATAAATGCTCGCTGCACGTTATTGTACTGCAGGGAGCAATACGAAAAATTCCGGGATATAAGGCATTCCAACCGATAGAAGAAGGAAGTGGAAGAGTCAATCCTAGGGCGGCGACGGCGGTGAAGGTAAGAAATGTAAATCAGAATGTGAGGACCGAGAAATCCATAAAGAGCGATTCGTCGGAAGCATCCGTAACGAAACGCGACGCAAGTCATTTGCGCGAAATTTTTTTGTGTTCCAAAAAATAATACAAAAATATGTGTGGAAATTGAAAAATTGTATGAAATTAATTAAATCCGATTGTATTATCTGTTTTTCGCAGAATAAGGCATTGATCAAGGATATGATCGAAAACAGTACCGATTACACCGATTTCGTAAATCTGGATAAGAGAGTAAAACGTTCCGAAAAAGCACCGGTAGCTGTGACGGCAGAAGCAAAGGAGCCGGCGAAACAAAAGGACGCAGAAGTGAAGAATACGACGAGGCCGAAAAATTGCGTCTGCGGTAGAAGCAAAGAAGATTTGTACGACTTGCGGTTGAGACGGTCCGACGGTAGTTGGATATGCCCGGTACATAATCCGGTAAGCAAAAGAAAGAAATTTTTTGTCAACCTTGTAATTGATCGCTTGAAAAATTATCAATAAATACTTGGTAGGAAATGTCTTCAATCTATTTGCATGAACTTTTACTCTGTATATAAGTTGTGGCATGATGAGAATGTAAATTGTTCCATTATATACGTGATTAAATAAATATTGTATTTTTGTCATGAAGGACGAGGCTATGAAAGCATTCGAAAGAAGCCGGAAAAGGAGCGAATTGTTGGATGAGAAAAAACGTAAGGAACGAACAATGGCGATTGTAAAAAGGACGACGACGACGACGACGGGGACGACGTGGAAACCGATGGAAAATCGCTCGTTGCCGGTAATACAAGAAACAGAGAAACGGACTCGACGATTCAACGTCGATGGCAACAGGTACGATAAATGCAACGAGTTTCCAACAGAAATGAATGCTATTCAATCGCGCCAGAGCAACAAACCGACGTCGTCTGATTGGGAGGATGTGGTGAGTAGTATCGCCGTCGAATGTTTAGTATATTAATTTATTTTTAAACGCAGGTAAAAAAAAGAAAAATCAAAATCGAAAAGTTTTGTACACTGCTATGTAATAAAAAATGAATGGAACGTGAAATGTACTAATATTAACATTCGTTTTTCGTATCCGGCAGAAGAACGCTTTGGACAGACTGGTATCAGTCGTGAAGACGATCGCGTCGGAAGATAAGAATAAAAACACGCAGCAGCAGTGGCGGCAACAACAACAACAACAACAACAACAACAAATACAACAACAACAACAACGTCAACTACAACAACAGCAACAACAACGTCAACAACAAATACAACAACAACAGCAACAACAAATACAACAACAACAACAACGTCAACAACAACAACAGCAACAACAACGTCAACAACAAATACAACAACAACAGCAACAACAAATACAACAACAACAGCAACAACGACAAAAGCTGAGTCAACAACAGCAACACCATCATCAACAACAACAACAGCAACAACAACGTCAACAACAACAACAGCGACAACAAACACAACAACAACGACAACAACAACAACAGCAACAACAGGAGCAACAAAGAGAACAAGAAGAGGACCGACAAAACGTGAGCAAAATAAAACTTTTTGTCAATGAAGATGTAAAAAAAATTTTTCTCGTCGCCTGCTTGGCCAAAACTTACGAGTTGGCTTAAATTATATTATAATAACGAAGCAAAATATATTGTAAACGAACGATTCATTTTTAAGTACCACCGGTGCATGCGTCCTGACGATCGTGACGGATACGAGTATGAATGCGAGCCGACGTATGTAAGAAGCACAACCAGCAACGCATTGACGCTGCGAGATGCGGACGAGCTCATAGTAAGTAATAAATTAGCAATGAAAATTGAATGCAAAGAAATGAATATTACGAATAATGTGACCATTAAATACAAATTTTTTGCAGGCAACGATAGATGCAATTGAGGATCCGGCAATGATAAATATGTTACGACGTTTCGTCGCGAGACCATTCCCGCCACCGGAATGCAAAGACTTGTGCTTCAAATGCGATGGATACGGTCACACCAGTGGCGATTGCAATCGTCCGCGACCACCATACCGCATGTGTTATAATTGCGGCAAAAGAGACTTTACCCTCCGAACGTGTCCCAGGTGCTCAATGTGGTACATGGCAACGGGTGGCCGAGATGATGCGGAAACTCGGGACCCAAGATTCTGGTTGAAGGAAATGGTACGGAACTGCCGCGACAGATACGCGAAGAAATAATTCACGTGTTTCCTCTCATCGACGTATTTAAATATATCAATGGAAAGAAAAAAAAAACAAGGCGAGGTCGAGCCGCGTTAAAAAAATTACTTTTCATTTCATTAATGTTTAATCATTTTCTTTTTATGTAATTCATTTTTTATAATTTTCTTATTCTTTCCTATTTCTTATTCACGAATTTACAAAACAAGTACCGATGAAAATTCGAAAATATGCCGGTATTGTCAACGGTACCCAAAAAAGTACACTTGGTTCAAGATAATCGAATCGATATCCTCCTCAACATTTCGATGTAACAAAATGATTTAATTTTTATTAATGTTAACTTTATTATTTTCTCACGTAATATATTAACGTAAAAAAGTGCTTATAGAAAAAATGCGGTAAAAAATATGTTGCTGGCGCAAAAACCGGTATTATCGTAAGGTGTAAGGCGTATTTCAAACTATCGATTGAAAGAAAAGAAAAGAAAAGAAAGCGAAATCGGGTCGCGTTTAAAAAATTTATTTTCGATTTATTAATTTTTTATAATATTCTCTTTATTTTATTCATTTTTGATAATTTTATTTTTCTTTGCTATCTTTTCTTCAGTCGAATTTATAAAACAAGTACCGATGAAAATTCGAAAATATACCGGTATTGTCAACAGTACCGAAGAAATGCACTTGGTTTAAGATTATCGAATCAATATCCTCCTCAACATTTCGATGTAACAAAATGATTTAATTTTTACTAATGTTAACTTTATTATTTTCTCACGTAATATATTAACGTAAAAAAGTGCTTATAGAAAAAATGCGGTAAAAAATATGTCGCTGCCGCAAAAACCGGTATTATTATAAGGTGTAAGGCGTATTTCAAAGTATCGATTGAAAGAAATGAAAAGAAAAGAAAGCGAGATCGGGTCGCGTTTAAAAAATTTATTTTCGATTTATTAATTTTTTATAATATTCTTTTTATTTTATTCATTTTTGATAATTTTCTTTTTCGTTGCTATCTTTTATTCGGTCGAATTTATAAAACAAGTACCGATGAAAATTCGAAAATATACCGGTATTGTCAACGGTACCCAAAAAAGTACACTTGGTTTAAGATAATCGAATCGATATCCTCCTTAACATTACGATGTAACAAAGTTATTTTATTTTTATTAATGTGAACTTCATTTTCTGACGTTTTATATTAACGTAAAAAAGTGCTTATAGAAAAAATGCGGTAAAAAATATGTCGCTGCCGCAAAAACCGGTATTATTATAAGGTGTAAGGCGTATTTCAAAGTATCGATTGAAAGAAATGAAAAGAAAAGAAAGCGAGATCGGGTCGCGTTTAAAAAATTTATTTTCGATTTATTAATTTTTTATAATATTCTTTTTATTTTATTCATTTTTGATAATTTTCTTTTTCGTTGCTATCTTTTATTCGGTCGAATTTATAAAACAAGTACCGACGAAGATTCGATAACGTACCGGGATTTTTAAAGGTACCGAATAAATCCACTTGCTTGTAAATTATCGAATCGATCCGACCTCGTTAATATTTCGCTGTAACAAAATTGTTTCATTTTTAATAATGTTAACTTTCTTTTGTCACGTTCTTAATGTACGTAAAAAAGTACTGACGAAATAAACCGGTAAAAAATATGTCGCCACCGCGAAAACCGGTATTACAATGTGTTAGGGGGGTGAAAATAAAATAATCTGTCGTTCTCAAAAAATGGGTGAAAATTTTATTTTATTGATGAACGGAATGAATATATGCGCGCGTATAAATACCCTGCCTATAATATAAATTACTGTGACTCATTTTTTCTCAATATTTGTTATAAACTAATAAAGAAAGAACATTTCGTCGTAAAATTGTCGATGTGTGCTCGTGCGCTATATAGCGGTGTATAAATATCGAGAGAGCAGTGCTCGCGACGAAATAATGGAGCTTATTTTCTTCTTCTTCTTCTTCTTATCATTTTTTTGGCTATCATCTCCCTATAGGAGCTTATTTTACGTATCGCTACGCGTATGGATCATCTGAATAATGCAAATGATTTGAAAAGCGCGGGCGGCGTGTCGTTCCACAAGTATATCAGAGCGCGAGGAACTGTACAGGCTAGCCTCACGGACGTTGCAAAAGTGAACCAAGTCAAATAGCAAGAACAAGAAGAACAGTACGACGGACGCACGCACGCACGAGCGATCGAAATTACATGAACAATATTTTGCGACGAGACCAAATAAGCGTAGCGGGATAATAAGTGTCAAGAACTGTGGGAGCGCATGGATATATGCCAACGCGTTAAACGGCGTATATATTATACGATATTTCATGCAAACGCGAGTGCTAAAACATTGGAGGGTGTGGTTCGTCGTGGCGGTTATTTTTGTGTACAATTCGGTGCGATTGCTGCTCGAACGACGCACCGTTGCATGCATGGAAAATAGTGACGACTACGCGACGACGCAACGACGTATATAAAGACACGAGCGATCGTAATTATTGACAATATATTGACGACGAAACAGGATTATAAAAAAGTGTATAAAACTGTGCACGCATGCATGAACGCATTTTATCACAACATCGTATTATAAGTCTCTACCGCCGCGTCTCTGGATATACCGGTATATAAAGCTAAACATTATTTTGTCGTTCAAAATATTACGCGTCGTGTGTGAAAAATCGAACGGTGTGGTTCGATCGTCGTAGCAGTGGTTTTGTGTGCGCGAATAAAGAAATTGTGAACATTTTACAATCAAGAATGAGTGATAATACGAACAACGACAAAGAAAACGTTGCATGTAATCGTGATGCAAAAAGTGAAAGTGATGACTTGTCCGTTATGCGGTATTGCCGGATAAAATATATGTCCGGTAATAAACCGGAAGAAATCGTACCGTCGTCAAAAATATTGAGGAGGAAGAAAAAAAAATGGATCACTTGCACGAACGAATACTTGATGGCATTCGTGAAAAATCCGATCGCTATGGAATCGCTGCGTTTCAAGAATATCCAGCAGAACGCTAACGGAGACAACTGCTACGAAAAAATAAGTATCGTCGCTTACGGTGGTAAGTTTAATAAGCTGACGAAAAAATTTCAAACACATGCACATCAGACGCACAGACACGATCACACACATGCACACGCACATGCACGGTATATATGTAATTTATATAAGAGCTTGTTTGATTGATTTGTGAATGGAGAAACGGAGGAAGATTGCAGCAAAGAAAGAACTGCAGAAACGATGGGACGTGGCCATCGCATAATGAAGAAGATGAATTATGACGATTCGCCGAATGTCATGAACACCCCGGGTCAAAGGATTGAGACAGCAGTACCGGTAAAGAGACCGAGAGCGACAGAAGCGAAGAACGAGGAGCAGCAGCACATAAAAGACATGGTAATAAGATATGTAATAAGCATGAAAGGACCACGATGAAATGAAATAAATGTACGGAGAGAAAAATACATTTTAATATGCGGATAAAAAGTTGATGGTAAAATGCCAACGATCATTGACGCTGCGAGAGAAAAAATATAGCAAAAATAATATTGAAATAGCCAGAGAAGTTAACGTAATGTCGGTGTTGAATGTATACAATGAAAATGTTATGTTAGACATGTAATTATTTTACCGGTATGTAATGTTGTCGGTAGACGGTTAAAAAAAAAAAAAAAAAAAATTGACACGGCGGAAGCTTGAAATTACGACAGGATAATTATTGAACGATAAAGTTATTGACAAAGTTAACTTTGTCAGTTGAAGTGACAAAGTTATTGAAAAGACATAATCAAAATATATATATAATGGATAACCGTATGCTGCGCATTTACACAAGTTAATCGACCTGAGTAAACATTGTAACGAAATTAGAAACGATGAATGTTATTAATGTTGTTGTTTTTCGGTGTATTTTGTTACAGAAAAATTTGAAGAAAAAAATTAAGGAATCGCAAGAGCAACAATTGCTGAAAATAGACAACTTGGAGATGTTCCCACCGGTAATTTTGTTAAGATAAAAAAAAAGAGGGCAGCAGTAGTGTGCGAATAAAGGATACATGGCGGTACGGTTATTAATAACTTTTTTTTTCCGCACAGGAAATAAGAAGCGCTTCGCCAAGGAAAATGCCGAAAGGATTGAACGAGGATTTAGCGGCGGCGGTGTCGAAGCAGAAAAGCGATGATAATGCTCGTGGTGGCATTATGGAAATGAGCGCGAAAGAGAAATGGCGCGACGAGTCGGCTTTTGGACCGGAGAGCACTCCGGAACTTAGTACGGAGGGCATCGATTGTGGGACGGTGAGTATAAATTATAAAAAATGATTACTTGTTATTGGAATAGCTGGATAGATTGGTAGAAAAGGTTGTAATAAAACTAGTACAGTCAGGAATTACGATACTGAATATGTTGGTTAATTTTATTAATAGAATATTTGATTAAAATTAATCGACAACTTAAGCTCGGAATGACTGACTGCTCCTTCCTATAGCCGAAGACAAACTGAGAGAAGAACACGAAAGCGTTCTCTCTCTACACTTTGGTATAACGCCTCTCGCGTCGTTTACCGGTAGCTCGAGTGTCGAGGTACCGGTATATTGTCGGACTCTGCTCGAACCAATGCAACGCTTTTGTAATAAAAACAAATAGTAAAGTAGCGTCAAGTATACGAATGTGACGATAAAAATTTTATACAAAAAGTAACGTTTAATTTACAGAGAAAAGTACGTCGTGATGCATTTGATACGCCTTTATCGGTGTTGCCGGTGCCAATACGGAACAAAAATTTATTTGGAAAGCCTCAAACGTCCAATGAGGATGAACATTGCGGAAATGATTCGAAACAAGACCTAAAAGTTGACGAGGAACCGCGCTCCCGTCAAACGGAAACAATTGACGAATTGGAAAATGTGATGGTGAGTAACATAATAGAATCGATAATTGTTTGTATTATTGCAGCGTTGTTGCAGGACTGTGATAGAAAAAAAGTAATGAAAAATGAAAAGAAAAATATTAATAATATTCATTGGTGTTCAACACACAGGAATTTATGACAGCGACGAGTAATACCGGTAATAACACGAGTTCCCACAACGTAGTCGGTACGACTGCGACCGACAATAATGAAAATAGTCAAGGAATAACGAGCGAGGAGAGTGGCGTGCACGACGACGCCGCCGCCATCGTCGAGATCCTTTCGAGCCCGTGTACAAGCAATGATACAACAAAAAAGGTAACAACTTCGCGGTGAGCAACACTGCTCGAAAATGATCGCGCACGTTATCATTGGAACAACAATAATAATAATAATAATAACAACGGCAACAATAAAATAAAAACAACAACAGTGATAATGATAATGATAAATATTTGTATTAATGCACCGCAGTCATGTCGGACGTCGACGCCGCAACCGTCACGGTCGTCAACGCCGAAGCCGGAAACGGAAGAAGCTTCACCGAATGCCGCTGAGGATGTGGAAAACTTGGACGGGAATGTTACGCATGATGAAATTAAGAAGTGTGCCAAAAATAAAGAAGACAAAGAAGGAACAAATTTATTCGTACCGGTATCAAGTATCGTAGGCAACGACGACCACGACGACGTAGACGACGACGACGACGATCACGACCATGACCACGATGACGACAACAAGTACGAGTACAACAGCAACAACGACAGCAACGACGACGAATCGAAGGTTAATGAATTGTCCATGGATGTTGAAATGCGAAGAAAAAACGAACACGATGAACTGCCGAAACGGTGTGGAAAAGAGCAGAGCGAAGAAAGCGAGAAAAGGAACGTGTTGCCGACGAACCGGGCGCCTCTTGGACGCATAGATGAATTGAAGGAAACGACGAAAGAGGTAAGGCGATGATTAGTCGAAAGTAGGGGTGTGCGAATATTCGAATTCAAATTTTTCGAGACGAATCGAATTCGAATTATTCGATTTGAATTTCTATTCGGATACTCGAACTATTCGAATAATTTTTTGTCGCGCTGAATTCGAGCCCGAGGTCCGATAATCTCGACTATGCATATGTTTGGAAGAAATTATCAAAAATAAGAAACAATTGCGAAAAATCGCAAAATGTGATATAAAAATTCGTAGACATATGTTGAGTGAGCTCGCGAGGAAGGATATTTTTTTGTAATGTATTTTGATACGTTGAATCCGAATCCAGAGTCTGTTTGTCTTGTAGTACATCCTCTAAATATTGAACGAGTGGCGAAAAACCGCCGAATATGGCGAAAAATCGTAGTTTTTAACGTGGAAAAATGTTATTGACCTGGATAAAGTATTTTTTCAATGTATTTTGTCATACAGAGTTTGAAATTAATAAATATTTTAGTACAATGTAGGAGGAATCATGTTTGGCTCATTGTTGTGCATGGAACTGTTATTTTTGGAATTTCTGCCATTTTTTGACAATTTTCGCGAAATGTATGGATAATGGAGATTACCGAATTCTGGATTCGGAATCAGCGCGGCGAAATACGTTAAAAACATACTACTCGGCCTAGGTGAATAATATTTTTTTTATTTTCTTTCATTTTTATAACAGCGATTCTTTTGCGGATTTACCGCTGTGTGTACAAATTTTTCTACATGTTTGAAAAATGTAGAAGGTTGTACAAGACAATCTGACTCCGTATACTGATTCGGCGCGTCAAAGTAAATAAAAAACATAGTCAATGTAGGACAGTAATTTTTTTTCATATTCCTAACTATAACTTTGCGCAATTTGTAGCTATTTTCGGGGTTTTTCGCAATTCGCTGAAAATTTTTAAGGCATATGGTGAAGGGAAAAGAGCACTTGTTGTTTGTGTACCGGTGTAAACTAGGGCGATGTGCGAATATTCGAATTCGAATTTTTCGAGACGAATCGAATTCCAATTATTCGATTTGAATTTCTATTCGGATACTCGAACTATTCGAATAATTTTTTGTCGCGCTGAATTCGAGCCCGAGGTCCGATAATCTCGACTATGCATATGTTTGGAAGAAATTATCAAAAATAAAAAACAATTGCGGAAAATCGCAAAATTTGATATAAAAATTCGTACACATATGTTGAGTGAGCTCGAGGAAGGATATTTTTTTGTAATGTATTTTGATACGTTGAATCCGAATCCAGAGTCTGTTTGTCTTGTAGCACATCCTCTAAATATTGAACGAATGGCGAAAAACCGCCGAATATGGCGAAAAATCGTAGTTTTTAACATGGAAAAATGTTATTGACCTGGATAAAGTATTTTTTCAATGTATTTTGTCATACAGAGTTTGAAATTAATAAATATTTTAGTACAATGTAGGAGGAATCATGTTTGGCTCATTGTTGTGCATGGAACTATTATTTTTGGAATTTCTGCCATTTTTTGACAATTTTCGCGAAATGTATGGATAATGGAAATTACCGAATTCTGGATTCGGAATCAGCGCGGCGAAATACGTTAAAAACATACTACTCGGCCTAGGTGAATAATATTTTTTTTATTTTCTTTCATTTTTATAACAGCGATTCTTTTGCGGATTTACCGCTGTGTGTACAAATTTTTCTACATGTTTGAAAAATGTAGAAGGTTGTACAAGACAATCTGACTCCGTATACTGATTCGGCGCGTCAAAGTAAATAAAAAACATAGTCAATGTAGGACAGTAATTTTTTTTTCATATTCCTAACTATAACTTTGCGCAATTTGTAGCTATTTTCGGGGTTTTTCGCAATTCGCTGAAAATTTTTAAGGCATGTGGTCAAGGGAAAAGAGCACTTGTTGTTTGTGTACCGGTGTAAACCAAAAATATTATAAAATTGTTACTTAAAATACGAAAAAAATAGAAAATTCTTTTTTCATTGACAAGTTCATAATTCAAATTATTTAATGTATTCGGATAATTGTAACTATTCGACTGTTCGAACTATCCGAATGTTTGAATTATTGGAATAGTTCGAATATTCCATTCGAAATTGGAATCGAATAGAACTATTCGATCCGATTCGATTGGAACACTATTCGCACACCCCTAAGACTTGTAACGACTATCATTTATAACAAATTGTCCCTTTAATGAAACAGGTACAACAACAAGAACAACAAAAACAACAACAACAACAACAACAACAAGAAACGGACCAAGTAAAAAAGGTGGCTGAGAAAGACAACGGTGGTCCTAAAGTTGTGACGATGCAAGTTGTGAGTGATAAATCGAAGATTTATACAGGCGCCTTCATTCATAACGTTCACGCCGGTCATCGGAGACAATCAGAACCAACGGAAGAAGATAATCAAGTACCGGTTGCAAAGAATGCCGTACAGAATAATAATACCGGTATTGGTAAAATAAGAGAACCATCGTATTCTAAGAAGATGGAAGGAAAATGGACTGCTCCTCATCCTAAGAGGAATACCGAAACATTCGATGTAAGTTATTATTTCGGTGGGATTGTATAAGCGGATAGAAAACGTCAAGCAGATATCTCTGTATTAAAATGAACGTACATGGTCCTTGGGTGAGCGTTGAAAAATAAATAACGCGGAGCGCAACTGCCTCCGCCGCTGCGCAGCAACAGCAGCAGCAGCAGAGTAATATTTCCCCTTGTTGTGTCTGTACAATGCCTCTCGAGCATTGTCCACTAGTGGTAGCTCTAGCTGTAACGCTTTGATCACCGTAAACGTCTGACTCTGCTCGAACCACCAAACCCAAACGTTTCTATTTTATTGGAACATGTATAATCAGCATCGTCATCATCGCATAAACATGTCAAATAATCGTAATTTTGTACCACGGGTGGTGCGATAAAACATCGTAGGAAATGGACAAGGACGCACGAACGGAGGAAAGGAGAGGGACCAAGAGGAATGTGTACGATTTTGGGGGGGAGGAGGAGGAGGAGGACTGCTCGGATGCTCGCCCCGGGCCCAGTTTCGGCTACAGCAAGGTAAACATATTTTAACCCAACATAAATGAATTGTCCGCAAACGGCTCGTCTGTGACAGCGGTGCGGAACTGTCCTGTGATGAAATGTATTACGAAAAAAGACGTGAAATTGGTATATTTATAGAGGCAGCGAAAATCTGAACCGACGGCAAAAGTGAATCAAGTACCGTTAACGAATAATGCTAAAACAAATAATAATACCGGTAGTAGTGTATTATCCAAACCATCGTATTGTGGGAAGATGCAAGAAAAATTGGCTGCTCCTCATTCTAAGACAAGTGGACAAATATCGCACGTAAGTTGTTATTGGAATTTCCCCTTGTTCTCTCTGTACAACGCCTCTCGCGCATAGACTACCGGTGGTAGCTGTAGGTATATAACGCTTTTATTACCGGTAAAGTCTGATGACTGTGATCGAACTCCCAAACTCAAACTGGAGGGACGAATATGATTTTAACAATAAATTGAAATTTATTGCGAATTGTTAAGATTATTGGTTAAGAAGATAGGAACGGTGTGATGGAATAAAAAGTCATAAAAATGACTCCGTAATGCAGACTAACAAAATGTACGTGTTTATTGTAAGAAGTATCGCAAGCAACTACCGGTCTGTGCCGGTGTGAAAAACAGTGCGTTTATGGGGCCTTAACACTACTCCCGCGCATGCGCCGCTCGACGCGCAAGAACTATTCTCTCAACACGAACAAGTGAATAACAAATGGTATTTTCTGATACAGCAGCAACCCCCTCAACCGACGACAAAAACGATGGAACAACCGTGTACGAAGAATACCGTACAAAATAAGAATACCGAAGTTGATGAAATATCGGAACCATCGGGTTCTTCGAACATAACACGAAAATCGAGTGCTCTTCTTAAGCCGAGTAAAGAGCAAATACCGTTCGTAAGTAATACTACTGCAAGTGATAGTTGTGAATTTTTATAATTTTAAATGACGGTCGCGCGCGAATATGGACATGTAATTGTTTTTAAACGGACAAGAATTTTTAACGAATAAATATTCACAGGAAAAATTGGAGATGGAATATGCGAAGATGACGAGCGATACGGAATCGTATAGCAAAGAACAAATACTCCATGTAACTGACGGATACAGGGAAATGCTACAACGATACGCAAAACGTTGCGAGAAATTTGACAAACTAGTAAGTTATTTATTTGTCTGTCAAATGTTTCTCGCTTAATGTAATGACGATTGTGGGTTATTTTTTCAGATGAATGACATAGAAAAAAGCGGTCCAAATTGGCAAGAAATAAATGAAAAGAAAAATAACATTTGGGAAGATGTACCGGATGATGATGCAGATACCGGTAGAATATCGGAATTGCCACAAGAAACGAACGACGAAACCATAGTAATGGGCAATGTTACATGGGATTACCGGTACACAACTGATGCGACCGTAGTCAACACGGCCAACAGAAGAATCATAGCTCTTGCAAAGGCGTTGTGGCCAAAGGATGAAATGCGGGCCAAGTTGGTTTTAAAAAAACGAAGAAATACCGATGGAGGCGCAGTGATAATAACTACGGAAGAATTAACATCGATTAAAAGTAAGTGGTGTCCGGTACCATAAATAATTGCTTGTTTTATAAAAATACGTAAATCAGTGCAATTATTGTGTGATTAACCGGTAAAAAATTTCATTTGCAGAAATGGCCGAGGCGCTAGACGGGATCAGGTGTTTCGATATGAAAAAGAAATATGACTTGAACTACTACAAAGCGGTTATATCAAATTCGATAAAATGTTTACGCAATCGTCTAAAGAATGCACAGAAAGGACCAAACAACGAACGCAGGCAACACATCAACGAAAACTTGGCTAACAATTACGACAACGATGAAGACGACGACGGCGGCAGCGACGACGACGACGACGACGGCGGCGGCGGCGGCGGCGGCGGCGAGGACTCGGAAAACGAAGCAGAATGAAGAAAATGATGCCAGGAACGACGATATAATTTTAAACGGGAATACCAAATTTCGTACCAAAAACGGGATAATCGTTGAAAACATTTTCTATCGTTTCTTTTATCGTTGACGAAATTCGAAAAAATGTAATTTCAACATTTCTAAAAAAAACATTACTATGAAAATATGTCGTTTGAACAAAAAAAGTATCGGTATTTAATAGAAAGATGCGCATTGCATTGCCGTAACGTCTTTATGCAAAGATTTTTTAAAATAACATAAATTTTAAATAATTTCGTTGTAACAAAAAAGTAGCGGTATTTTATCGGAAGATGCGCATTAGACTGACGCAACGTCTTCATACAAAGATTTAAAGCCACTCCAAGCATGAAAAAAAATTATACTTTTATCGCCACCGCATAATTTTATATTCATTGTAAAAAGTGTATATGTAAAAAAAAAATTTATAAGATCGATGTAAAATATTTAAACTTGTGCAAAAAGAATTCGTCACTAGGCCGGATCTAAGTTTAGAATTTTGAATACAAATGTGGAGAGGCTCTCGAAATTACGAAATTCTAGCTAGTCGTACTAACTAAAATTTCTAAATCTCGAGAGCCTCTCCACATTTAAATTTCAAATCCGAAGCTTCGATCCGGCTCCAGTTTCGACCCTCAAATTTTCGGTTTCCTACACCAAATGGAGGATTGTCGAAGGTACGGTTTCGAAACTCGATGCTTTCGGTTTCCTACACCAAATGGGGGATCTCGAAGGTACGGTTTCGAAACTCGATGCTTTCGGTTTCCTACACCAAATGGGGGATCGTCGAAGGTACGGTTTCGAAACTCGATGCTTTCGGTTTGCTACACCGAATGGGGGATCCTCGAAGGTACGGTTTCGAAACTCGATGCTTTCGGTTTGCTACACCGAATGGGGGATCCTCGAAGGTACGGTTTCGAAACTCGATGCTTTCGGTTTGCTACACCGAATGGGGGATCCTCAAAGGTACGGTTTCGAAACTCGATGCTATTGGTTTGCTACACCGAATGGGGGATCCTCGAAGGTACGGTTTCGAAACTCGATGCATTCGGTTTGCTACACCCGATGGGGGATCCTCGAAGGTACGGTTTCGAAACTTGATGCATTCGGTTTGCTACACCCGATGGGGGATCCTCGAAGGTACAGTTTGGACACTCGCTGCTTTTGGTTTGCTACACCCAATGGGGGATCCTTGAAGGTACGGTTTGGACACTCGATGCTATTGGTTTGCTACACCCAATGGGGGATCCTCGAAGGTACGGTTTCGAAACTCGATGCTTTCGGTTTGCTACACTCGATATGGAATCGCTGCAAGTGCAGTTTCGACACTCGATTCTTTCGGTTCCACACCCAATATGGAATCGCTGCAAGTGCAGTTTCGACACTGGAAGCTTTCGGTTTGCTACACCCAATATGGAATCGCTGCAAGTGCAGTTTCGACACTCGATGATTTCGGTTCATTTGGCCCGATGAATAATGCACTTACGTTTCGACACTGGAATTTTCAGGTTTTTTGGGTCACAGTTTTAACACCAAAAAAACCGGTCCTTAAACAGGGAAATAACACCGATCCTGCCGGTGTCGCGAATGGCTAGGGTCAAATCATACGACAACTTTCGATGTAATACCATTATATTACCTTCACTGATTCAAGGTATTTTTTCATTTTTATCAAACTCATTTCTATATGACGAAGAATAATATTATCGTGTCTAATATTATCGTGTCATATTATATACTATTTAATTAAGAGTAAACTTTTTAGTGAAAGGTTTTAATTTCATTGGATGCAATTACATTCGATGGAAGTTCAACCAGAGATTTTAATAATAACATACTATTTAATTAAGAGCAAACTTTTTAGTAAAAGGTTTTACTTTCATTGGATGCAATTACATTCGATGGAAGTTCAACCAGAAATTTTAATAACAGTGTATGGAGCGGTTGGAAAAGCTCATGAAATAACATAGCGCAAAGGCATAAAATCTCTTCCAACCGATGGAGATGTTATGAGAGTCAATCTTATGTGAAGGTGAGAGTTAAAAGTACACTCCGCAATTTCAAGAGTAGAGGAACAAAATCTCTTCTCTCCGATTGACAGATAATAAATGTAATACTATTTAATTAAGAGTAAACTTTTTAGTAAAAGGTTTTACTTTCATTGGATGCAATTTCATTCGATGGAAGTTCAAACAGAGATTTTAATAACAGCGTATGGAGCGGTTGGAAAAGCTCATGAAATAACATAGCGCAAAGGCATAAAATCTCTTCCAACCGATGGAGATGTTATGAGAGTCAATCTTATGTGAAGGTGAGAGTAGAAAGTACACTCCGCAATTTCAAGAGTAGAGGAACAAAATCGCTTCTTTCCGATTGACAGATAATAAATGTAATACTATTTAATTAAGAGTAAACTTTTTAGTAAAAGGTTTTACTTTCATTGGATGCAATTTCATTCGATGGAAGTTCAAACAGAGATTTTAATAACAGCGTATGGAGCGGTTGGAAAAGCTCATGAAATAACATAGCGCAAAGGCATAAAATCTCTTCCAACCGATGGAGATGTTATGAGAGTCAATCTTATGTGAAGGTGAGAGTAGAAAGTACACTCCGCAATTTCAAGAGTAGAGGAACAAAATCGCTTCTTTCCGATTGACAAATATAAATGTAAACAATATTAAGCGGCGACAGGCACTTCATTTTCAAAGTGAATCAAAGCGAAAGTGCACATTTGGTTTTGCTGATCGCTTTGGTTTTTCAGACAACAGTTGCAGAATGTTGGATTTCCTACAAATTTGACATTCCTACTTGGACGCTTAGATTATATTATTATTCAAATTATCTATTGCTTGAACAAGATAAAACACTTTCCATTTAGTTTTCTTAATTCTAATTTATATTAAAAAATATTTTGAGAAATATTGTTAATGACAGTTCTTTTTGTGAAGATGGTACGGAGCAGGGAGCTAGCAGGTATATTTCGGAATAATTTGTCACGCGCATTTAAATTATTGAGTAACAATGATTATGTTTATTATTTATTAGGAGAATGAGTTGATAATTTGGAAGAATTGAATAGAAACAAAAGAAGAGTAACATGCGGCATATTAACGCGATCTCTTATATACGCCATTTGTTATCTGTGTTTCTCGCTCTACCGCATTGATGCCGAGCGATATTATATATATAATATGGGTATAGTGAAACTCGCTCCGTCCTTCTCCCTCTATCGGTTTCTGCGCCGCGCGCTGGGTCTTTCAGTAAACTGCATTTGCGCCCCGCACAGTCAATAATATTTCATATTTCATATAAAGCAAATATTAAGAGATAGATAATAATGTAACTATAATAATGTTAATATACCTCATGAAAAAAATATGATAAAAATATGAGATAAAAATAAAATATAGTAATATCAATAATTTCATTATTGAAATAATGTTATGTAACATCGTTATTCAAATAAACGATAACGACGAAATGGCGTCTCACAATTCAGGAAAAAGCGTTTTTTTTCGAGCAATTCGAGGTAAAAAGGAAAGGAAGACCTCTCGCGAAAAACTGAGACGACGGCACGTGTTATCGCTACGTTTGGTTGAACTAAACCATGTAACTGCAAAATGAACCATTATTTCACTGTCGTTAATCGGAGACGATCGATTTTCGTTTGAAAATTGACGAAAAAACGTCATTTTCCAGTGAAAATCATGGTAATGGGCCAAAAATCATTACTCGGCGAGGGATTGAGATAAAGGCATGTAATTAGGCTTAAATTTAGCTACACAGAGTATATTTTGAGGAAAAAAATCGGCATCGTACTCACATTAACCCAAGACTATAAATTCTGTGCTCACAATTCATGCAAAAATGTTGTTTTTCTCGAAACTGATGGCGAAAAGCCAAAACTGACTTTGCGCGAGAAATTGAGACGATAGCACGTGTTTACGCCTCGTTCGAGCTAAACAAACCATGTCACTGCTAAATAAACCATTATTTCACTGTCGTTAATCGGAGACGATCGATTTTCGTTTGAAAATTGACGAAAAAACGTCATTTTCCAGTGAAAATCATGGTAATGGGCCAAAAATCATTACTCGGCGAGGGATTGAGATGGAGGCATGTAATTAGGCTTAAATTTAGCTAGACAGAGTATATTTTGAGGAAAAAAATCGGCATCGTACTCCCATTAACCCAAGACTATAAATTCTGTGCTCACAATTCATGCAAAAATGTTGTTTTTCTCGAAACTGATAAAAAAAAGTCAAAACTGACTTTGCGCGAAAAATTGAGACGATGGCACGTGTTTACGCCTCGTTCGAGCTAAACAAACCATGTCACTGCAAAATAAACCATTATTTCACTGTCGTTAATCGGAGACGATCGATTTTCGTTTGAAAATTGACGAAAAAACGTCATTTTCCAGTGAAAATCATGGTAATGGGCCAAAAATCATTACTCGGCGAGGGATTGAGATAAAGGCATGTAATTAGGCTTAAATTTAGCTAGACAAAGTATATTTTGATGAAAAAAATCGGCATCGTACTCCCATTAACCCAAGACTATAAATTCTGTGCTCACAACTCATGCAAAAATGTTGTTTTTCTCGAAACTGATGGCGAAAAGCCAAAACTGACTTTGCGCGAGAAATTGAGACGATAGCACGTGTTTACGCCTCGTTCGAGCTAAACAAACCATGTCACTGCAAAATAAACCATTATTTCACTGTCGGTAATCGGAGACGATCGATTTTCGTTTGAAAATTGACGAAAAAACGTCATTTTCCAGTGAAAATCATGGTAATGGGCCAAAAATCATTACTCGGCGAGGGATTGAGATAAAGGCATGTAATTAGGCTTAAATTCAGCTAGACAAAGTATATTTTGAGGAAAAAAATCGGCATCGTACTCCCATTAACCCAAGACTATAAATTCTGTGCTCACAATTCATGCAAAAATGTTGTTTTTCTCGAAACTGATGGCGAAAAGCCAAAACTGACTTTGCGCGAGAAATTGAGACGATAGCACGTGTTTACGCCTCGTTCGAGCTAAACAAACCATGTCACTGCAAAATTAACCATTATTTCACTGTCGTTAATCGGAGACGATCGATTTTTGTTTGAAAATTGACGAAAAAACGTCATTTTCCAGTGAAAATCATGGTAATGGGCCAAAAATCATTACTCGGCGAGGGATTGAGATGAAGGCATGTAATTAGGCTTAAATTTAGCTAGACAGAGTATATTTTGAGGAAAAAAATCGGCATCGTACTCCCATTAACCCAAGACTATAAATTCTGTGCTCACAATTCATGCAAAAATGTTGTTTTTCTCGAAACTGATAAAAAAAAGTCAAAACTGACTTTGCGCGAAAAATTAAGACGATGGCACGTGTTTACGCCTCGTTCGAGCTAAACAAACCATGTCACTGCAAAATAAACCATTATTTCACTGTCGTTAATCGGAGACGATCGATTTTCGTTTGAAAATTGACGAAAAAACGTCATTTTCCAGTGAAAATCATGGTAATGGGCCAAAAATCATTACTCGGCGAGGGATTGAGATGAAGGCATGTAATTAGGCTTAAATTTAGCTAGACAGAGTATATTTTGAGGAAAAAAATCGGCATCGTACTCCCATTAACCCAAGACTATAAATTCTGTGCTCACAATTCATGCAAAAATGTTGTTTTTCTCGAAACTGATAAAAAAAAGTCAAAACTGACTTTGCGCGAAAAATTGAGACGATGGCACGTGTTTACGCCTCGTTCGAGCTAAACAAACCATGTCACTGCAAAATAAACCATTATTTCACTGTCGTTAATCGGAGACGATCGATTTTCGTTTGAAAATTGACGAAAAAACGTCATTTTTCAGTGAAAATCATGGTAATGGGCCAAAAATCATTACTCGGCGAGGGATTGAGATAAAGGCATGTAATTAGGCTTAAATTTAGCTAGACAAAGTATATTTTGAGGAAAAAAATCGGCATCGTACTCCCATTAACCCAAGACTATAAATTCTGTGCTCACAACTCATGCAAAAATGTTGTTTTTCTCGAAACTGATGGCGAAAAGCCAAAACTGACTTTGCGCGAGAAATTGAGACGATAGCACGTGTTTACGCCTCGTTCGAGCTAAACAAACCATGTCACTGCAAAATAAACCATTATTTCACTGTCGGTAATCGGAGACGATCGATTTTCGTTTGAAAATTGACGAAAAAACGTCATTTTCCAGTGAAAATCATGGTAATGGGCCAAAAATCATTACTCGGCGAGGGATTGAGATAAAGGCATGTAATTAGGCTTAAATTTAGCTAGACAAAGTATATTTTGAGGAAAAAAATCGGCATCGTACTCCCATTAACCCAAGACTATAAATTCTGTGCTCACAACTCATGCAAAAATGTTGTTTTTCTCGAAACTGATGGCGAAAAGCCAAAACTGACTTTGCGCGAGAAATTGAGACGATAGCACGTGTTTACGCCTCGTTCGAGCTAAACAAACCATGTCACTGCAAAATAAACCATTATTTCACTGTCGTTAATCGGAGACGATCGATTTTCGTTTGAAAATTGACGAAAAAACGTCATTTTCCAGTGAAAATCATGGTAATGGGCCAAAAATCATTACTCGGCGAGGGATTGAGATGAAGGCATGTAATTAGGCTTAAATTTAGCTAGACAGAGTATATTTTGAGGAAAAAAATCGGCATCGTACTCCCATTAACCCAAGACTATAAATTCTGTGCTCACAATTCATGCAAAAATGTTGTTTTTCTCGAAACTGATAAAAAAAAGTCAAAACTGACTTTGCGCGAAAAATTAAGACGATGGCACGTGTTTACGCCTCGTTCGAGCTAAACAAACCATGTCACTGCAAAATTAACCATTATTTCACTGTCGTTAATCGGAGACGATCGATTTTCGTTTGAAAATTGACGAAAAAACGTCATTTTCCAGTGAAAATCATGGTAATGGGCCAAAAATCATTACTCGGCGAGGGATTGAGATGAAGGCATGTAATTAGGCTTAAATTTAGCTAGACAGAGTATATTTTGAGGAAAAAAATCGGCATCGTACTCCCATTAACCCAAGACTATAAATTCTGTGCTCACAATTCATGCAAAAATGTTGTTTTTCTCGAAACTGATAAAAAAAAGTCAAAACTGACTTAGCGCGAAAAATTGAGACGATGGCACGTGTTTACGCCTCGTTCGAGCTAAACAAACCATGTCACTGCAAAATAAACCATTATTTCACTGTCGTTAATCGGAGACGATCGATTTTCGTTTGAAAATTGACGAAAAAACGTCATTTTCCAGTGAAAATCATGGTAATGGGCCAAAAATCATTACTCGGCGAGGGATTGAGATAAAGGCATGTAATTAGGCTTAAATTAAGCTAGACAAAGTATATTTTGAGGAAAAAAATCGGCATCGTACTCCCATTAACCCAAGACTATAAATTCTGTGCTCACAACTCATGCAAAAATGTTGTTTTTCTCGAAACTGATGGCGAAAAGCCAAAACTGACTTTGCGCGAGAAATTGAGACGATAGCACGTGTTTACGCCTCGTTCGAGCTAAACAAACCATGTCACTGCAAAATAAACCATTATTTCACTGTCGTTAATCGGAGACGATCGATTTTCGTTTGAAAATTGACGAAAAAACGTCATTTTCCAGTGAAAATCATGGTAATGGGCCAAAAATCATTACTCGGCGAGGGATTGAGATGAAGGCATGTAATTAGGCTTAAATTTAGCTAGACAGAGTATATTTTGAGGAAAAAAATCGGCATCGTACTCCCATTAACCCAAGACTATAAATTCTGTGCTCACAATTCATGCAAAAATGTTGTTTTTCTCGAAACTGATAAAAAAAAGTCAAAACTGACTTTGCGCGAAAAATTAAGACGATGGCACGTGTTTACGCCTCGTTCGAGCTAAACAAACCATGTCACTGCAAAATTAACCATTATTTCACTGTCGTTAATCGGAGACGATCGATTTTCGTTTGAAAATTGACGAAAAAACGTCATTTTCCAGTGAAAATCATGGTAATGGGCCAAAAATCATTACTCGGCGAGGGATTGAGATGAAGGCATGTAATTAGGCTTAAATTTAGCTAGACAGAGTATATTTTGAGGAAAAAAATCGGCATCGTACTCCCATTAACCCAAGACTATAAATTCTGTGCTCACAATTCATGCAAAAATGTTGTTTTTCTCGAAACTGATAAAAAAAAGTCAAAACTGACTTAGCGCGAAAAATTGAGACGATGGCACGTGTTTACGCCTCGTTCGAGCTAAACAAACCATGTCACTGCAAAATAAACCATTATTTCACTGTCGTTAATCGGAGACGATCGATTTTCGTTTGAAAATTGACGAAAAAACGTCATTTTCCAGTGAAAATCATGGTAATGGGCCAAAAATCATTACTCGGCGAGGGATTGAGATAAAGGCATGTAATTAGGCTTAAATTAAGCTAGACAAAGTATATTTTGAGGAAAAAAATCGGCATCGTACTCCCATTAACCCAAGACTATAAATTCTGTGCTCACAATTCATGCAAAAATGTTGTTTTTCTCGAAACTGATGGCGAAAAGCCAAAACTGACTTTGCGCGAAAAATTGAGACGATGGCACGTGTTTACGCCTCGTTCGAGCTAAACAAACCATGTCACTGCAAAATAAACCATTATTTCACTGTCGTTAATCGGAGACGATCGATTTTCGTTTGAAAATTGACGAAAAAACGTCATTTTCCAGTGAAAATCATGGTAATGGGCCAAAAATCATTACTCGGCGAGGGATTGAGATAAAGGCATGTAATTAGGCTTAAATTAAGCTAGACAAAGTATATTTTGAGGAAAAAAATCGGCATCGTACTCCCATTAACCCAAGACTATAAATTCTGTGCTCACAACTCATGCAAAAATGTTGTTTTTCTCGAAACTGATGGCGAAAGGCCAAAACTGACTTTGCGCGAGAAATTGAGACGATAGCACGTGTTTACGCCTCGTTCGAGCTAAACAAACCATGTCACTGCAAAATAAACCATTATTTCACTGTCGGTAATCGGAGACGATCGATTTTCGTTTGAAAATTGACGAAAAAACGTCATTTTCCAGTGAAAATCATGGTAATGGGCCAAAAATCATTACTCGGCGAGGGATTGAGATAAAGGCATGTAATTAGGCTTAAATTTAGCTAGACAGAGTATATTTTGAGGAAAAAAATCGGCATCGTACTCCCATTAACCCAAGACTATAAATTCTGTGCTCACAATTCATGCAAAAATGTTGTTTTTCTCGAAACTGATAAAAAAAAGTCAAAACTGACTTTGCGCGAAAAATTGAGACGATGGCACGTGTTTACGCCTCGTTCGAGCTAAACAAACCATGTCACTGCAAAATAAACCATTATTTCACTGTCGTTAATCGGAGACGATCGATTTTCGTTTGAAAATTGACGAAAAAACGTCATTTTCCAGTGAAAATCATGGTAATGGGCCAAAAATCATTACTCGGCGAGGGATTGAGATAAAGGCATGTAATTAGGCTTAAATTTAGCTAGACAAAGTATATTTTGAGGAAAAAAATCGGCATCGTACTCCCATTAACCCAAGACTATAAATTCTGTGCTCACAACTCATGCAAAAATGTTGTTTTTCTCGAAACTGATGGCGAAAAGCCAAAACTGACTTTGCGCGAGAAATTGAGACGATAGCACGTGTTTACGCCTCGTTCGAGCTAAACAAACCATGTCACTGCAAAATAAACCATTATTTCACTGTCGGTAATCGGAGACGATCGATTTTCGTTTGAAAATTGACGAAAAAACGTCATTTTCCAGTGAAAATCATGGTAATGGGCCAAAAATCATTACTCGGCGAGGGATTGAGATAAAGGCATGTAATTAGGCTTAAATTCAGCTAGACAAAGTATATTTTGAGGAAAAAAATCGGCATCGTACTCCCATTAACCCAAGACTATAAATTCTGTGCTCACAATTCATGCAAAAATGTTGTTTTTCTCGAAACTGATGGCGAAAAGCCAAAACTGACTTTGCGCGAGAAATTGAGACGATAGCACGTGTTTACGCCTCGTTCGAGCTAAACAAACCATGTCACTGCAAAATAAACCATTATTTCACTGTCGTTAATCGGAGACGATCGATTTTCGTTTGAAAATTGACGAAAAAACGTCATTTTCCAGTGAAAATCATGGTAATGGGCCAAAAATCATTACTCGGCGAGGGATTGAGATGAAGGCATGTAATTAGGCTTAAATTTAGCTAGACAGAGTATATTTTGAGGAAAAAAATCGGCATCGTACTCCCATTAACCCAAGACTATAAATTCTGTGCTCACAATTCATGCAAAAATGTTGTTTTTCTCGAAACTGATAAAAAAAAGTCAAAACTGACTTTGCGCGAAAAATTAAGACGATGGCACGTGTTTACGCCTCGTTCGAGCTAAACAAACCATGTCACTGCAAAATAAACCATTATTTCACTGTCGTTAATCGGAGACGATCGATTTTCGTTTGAAAATTGACGAAAAAACGTCATTTTCCAGTGAAAATCATGGTAATGGGCCAAAAATCATTACTCGGCGAGGGATTGAGATGAAGGCATGTAATTAGGCTTAAATTTAGCTAGACAGAGTATATTTTGAGGAAAAAAATCGGCATCGTACTCCCATTAACCCAAGACTATAAATTCTGTGCTCACAATTCATGCAAAAATGTTGTTTTTCTCGAAACTGATAAAAAAAAGTCAAAACTGACTTTGCGCGAAAAATTGAGACGATGGCACGTGTTTACGCCTCGTTCGAGCTAAACAAACCATGTCACTGCAAAATAAACCATTATTTCACTGTCGTTAATCGGAGACGATCGATTTTCGTTTGAAAATTGACGAAAAAACGTCATTTTCCAGTGAAAATCATGGTAATGGGCCAAAAATCATTACTCGGCGAGGGATTGAGATGAAGGCATGTAATTAGGCTTAAATTTAGCTAGACAGAGTATATTTTGAGGAAAAAAATCGGCATCGTACTCCCATTAACCCAAGACTATAAATTCTGTGCTCACAATTCATGCAAAAATGTTGTTTTTCTCGAAACTGATAAAAAAAAGTCAAAACTGACTTTGCGCGAAAAATTGAGACGATGGCACGTGTTTACGCCTCGTTCGAGCTAAACAAACCATGTCACTGCAAAATAAACCATTATTTCACTGTCGTTAATCGGAGACGATCGATTTTCGTTTGAAAATTGACGAAAAAACGTCATTTTCCAGTGAAAATCATGGTAATGGGCCAAAAATCATTACTCGGCGAGGGATTGAGATAAAGGCATGTAATTAGGCTTAAATTTAGCTAGACAAAGTATATTTTGAGGAAAAAAATCGGCATCGTACTCCCATTAACCCAAGACTATAAATTCTGTGCTCACAACTCATGCAAAAATGTTGTTTTTCTCGAAACTGATGGCGAAAAGCCAAAACTGACTTTGCGCGAGAAATTGAGACGATAGCACGTGTTTACGCCTCGTTCGAGCTAAACAAACCATGTCACTGCAAAATAAACCATTATTTCACTGTCGTTAATCGGAGACGATCGATTTTCGTTTGAAAATTGACGAAAAAACGTCATTTTCCAGTGAAAATCATGGTAATGGGCCAAAAATCATTACTCGGCGAGGGATTGAGATGGAGGCATGTAATTAGGCTTAAATTTAGCTAGACAGAGTATATTTTGAGGAAAAAAATCGGCATCGTACTCCCATTAACCCAAGACTATAAATTCTGTGCTCACAATTCATGCAAAAATGTTGTTTTTCTCGAAACTGATAAAAAAAAGTCAAAACTGACTTTGCGCGAAAAATTGAGACGATGGCACGTGTTTACGCCTCGTTCGAGCTAAACAAACCATGTCACTGCAAAATAAACCATTATTTCACTGTCGTTAATCGGAGACGATCGATTTTCGTTTGAAAATTGACGAAAAAACGTCATTTTCCAGTGAAAATCATGGTAATGGGCCAAAAATCATTACTCGGCGAGGGATTGAGATAAAGGCATGTAATTAGGCTTAAATTTAGCTAGACAAAGTATATTTTGATGAAAAAAATCGGCATCGTACTCCCATTAACCCAAGACTATAAATTCTGTGCTCACAACTCATGCAAAAATGTTGTTTTTCTCGAAACTGATGGCGAAAAGCCAAAACTGACTTTGCGCGAGAAATTGAGACGATAGCACGTGTTTACGCCTCGTTCGAGCTAAACAAACCATGTCACTGCAAAATAAACCATTATTTCACTGTCGGTAATCGGAGACGATCGATTTTCGTTTGAAAATTGACGAAAAAACGTCATTTTCCAGTGAAAATCATGGTAATGGGCCAAAAATCATTACTCGGCGAGGGATTGAGATAAAGGCATGTAATTAGGCTTAAATTCAGCTAGACAAAGTATATTTTGAGGAAAAAAATCGGCATCGTACTCCCATTAACCCAAGACTATAAATTCTGTGCTCACAATTCATGCAAAAATGTTGTTTTTCTCGAAACTGATGGCGAAAAGCCAAAACTGACTTTGCGCGAGAAATTGAGACGATAGCACGTGTTTACGCCTCGTTCGAGCTAAACAAACCATGTCACTGCAAAATTAACCATTATTTCACTGTCGTTAATCGGAGACGATCGATTTTCGTTTGAAAATTGACGAAAAAACGTCATTTTCCAGTGAAAATCATGGTAATGGGCCAAAAATCATTACTCGGCGAGGGATTGAGATGAAGGCATGTAATTAGGCTTAAATTTAGCTAGACAGAGTATATTTTGAGGAAAAAAATCGGCATCGTACTCCCATTAACCCAAGACTATAAATTCTGTGCTCACAATTCATGCAAAAATGTTGTTTTTCTCGAAACTGATAAAAAAAAGTCAAAACTGACTTTGCGCGAAAAATTAAGACGATGGCACGTGTTTACGCCTCGTTCGAGCTAAACAAACCATGTCACTGCAAAATAAACCATTATTTCACTGTCGTTAATCGGAGACGATCGATTTTCGTTTGAAAATTGACGAAAAAACGTCATTTTCCAGTGAAAATCATGGTAATGGGCCAAAAATCATTACTCGGCGAGGGATTGAGATGAAGGCATGTAATTAGGCTTAAATTTAGCTAGACAGAGTATATTTTGAGGAAAAAAATCGGCATCGTACTCCCATTAACCCAAGACTATAAATTCTGTGCTCACAATTCATGCAAAAATGTTGTTTTTCTCGAAACTGATAAAAAAAAGTCAAAACTGACTTTGCGCGAAAAATTGAGACGATGGCACGTGTTTACGCCTCGTTCGAGCTAAACAAACCATGTCACTGCAAAATAAACCATTATTTCACTGTCGTTAATCGGAGACGATCGATTTTCGTTTGAAAATTGACGAAAAAACGTCATTTTTCAGTGAAAATCATGGTAATGGGCCAAAAATCATTACTCGGCGAGGGATTGAGATAAAGGCATGTAATTAGGCTTAAATTTAGCTAGACAAAGTATATTTTGAGGAAAAAAATCGGCATCGTACTCCCATTAACCCAAGACTATAAATTCTGTGCTCACAACTCATGCAAAAATGTTGTTTTTCTCGAAACTGATGGCGAAAAGCCAAAACTGACTTTGCGCGAGAAATTGAGACGATAGCACGTGTTTACGCCTCGTTCGAGCTAAACAAACCATGTCACTGCAAAATAAACCATTATTTCACTGTCGGTAATCGGAGACGATCGATTTTCGTTTGAAAATTGACGAAAAAACGTCATTTTCCAGTGAAAATCATGGTAATGGGCCAAAAATCATTACTCGGCGAGGGATTGAGATAAAGGCATGTAATTAGGCTTAAATTTAGCTAGACAAAGTATATTTTGAGGAAAAAAATCGGCATCGTACTCCCATTAACCCAAGACTATAAATTCTGTGCTCACAACTCATGCAAAAATGTTGTTTTTCTCGAAACTGATGGCGAAAAGCCAAAACTGACTTTGCGCGAGAAATTGAGACGATAGCACGTGTTTACGCCTCGTTCGAGCTAAACAAACCATGTCACTGCAAAATAAACCATTATTTCACTGTCGTTAATCGGAGACGATCGATTTTCGTTTGAAAATTGACGAAAAAACGTCATTTTCCAGTGAAAATCATGGTAATGGGCCAAAAATCATTACTCGGCGAGGGATTGAGATGAAGGCATGTAATTAGGCTTAAATTTAGCTAGACAGAGTATATTTTGAGGAAAAAAATCGGCATCGTACTCCCATTAACCCAAGACTATAAATTCTGTGCTCACAATTCATGCAAAAATGTTGTTTTTCTCGAAACTGATAAAAAAAAGTCAAAACTGACTTTGCGCGAAAAATTAAGACGATGGCACGTGTTTACGCCTCGTTCGAGCTAAACAAACCATGTCACTGCAAAATTAACCATTATTTCACTGTCGTTAATCGGAGACGATCGATTTTCGTTTGAAAATTGACGAAAAAACGTCATTTTCCAGTGAAAATCATGGTAATGGGCCAAAAATCATTACTCGGCGAGGGATTGAGATGAAGGCATGTAATTAGGCTTAAATTTAGCTAGACAGAGTATATTTTGAGGAAAAAAATCGGCATCGTACTCCCATTAACCCAAGACTATAAATTCTGTGCTCACAATTCATGCAAAAATGTTGTTTTTCTCGAAACTGATAAAAAAAAGTCAAAACTGACTTAGCGCGAAAAATTGAGACGATGGCACGTGTTTACGCCTCGTTCGAGCTAAACAAACCATGTCACTGCAAAATAAACCATTATTTCACTGTCGTTAATCGGAGACGATCGATTTTCGTTTGAAAATTGACGAAAAAACGTCATTTTCCAGTGAAAATCATGGTAATGGGCCAAAAATCATTACTCGGCGAGGGATTGAGATAAAGGCATGTAATTAGGCTTAAATTAAGCTAGACAAAGTATATTTTGAGGAAAAAAATCGGCATCGTACTCCCATTAACCCAAGACTATAAATTCTGTGCTCACAACTCATGCAAAAATGTTGTTTTTCTCGAAACTGATGGCGAAAAGCCAAAACTGACTTTGCGCGAGAAATTGAGACGATAGCACGTGTTTACGCCTCGTTCGAGCTAAACAAACCATGTCACTGCAAAATAAACCATTATTTCACTGTCGTTAATCGGAGACGATCGATTTTCGTTTGAAAATTGACGAAAAAACGTCATTTTCCAGTGAAAATCATGGTAATGGGCCAAAAATCATTACTCGGCGAGGGATTGAGATGAAGGCATGTAATTAGGCTTAAATTTAGCTAGACAGAGTATATTTTGAGGAAAAAAATCGGCATCGTACTCCCATTAACCCAAGACTATAAATTCTGTGCTCACAATTCATGCAAAAATGTTGTTTTTCTCGAAACTGATAAAAAAAAGTCAAAACTGACTTTGCGCGAAAAATTAAGACGATGGCACGTGTTTACGCCTCGTTCGAGCTAAACAAACCATGTCACTGCAAAATTAACCATTATTTCACTGTCGTTAATCGGAGACGATCGATTTTCGTTTGAAAATTGACGAAAAAACGTCATTTTCCAGTGAAAATCATGGTAATGGGCCAAAAATCATTACTCGGCGAGGGATTGAGATGAAGGCATGTAATTAGGCTTAAATTTAGCTAGACAGAGTATATTTTGAGGAAAAAAATCGGCATCGTACTCCCATTAACCCAAGACTATAAATTCTGTGCTCACAATTCATGCAAAAATGTTGTTTTTCTCGAAACTGATAAAAAACAGTCAAAACTGACTTAGCGCGAAAAATTGAGACGATGGCACGTGTTTACGCCTCGTTCGAGCTAAACAAACCATGTCACTGCAAAATAAACCATTATTTCACTGTCGTTAATCGGAGACGATCGATTTTCGTTTGAAAATTGACGAAAAAACGTCATTTTCCAGTGAAAATCATGGTAATGGGCCAAAAATCATTACTCGGCGAGGGATTGAGATGAAGGCATGTAATTAGGCTTAAATTTAGCTAGACAGAGTATATTTTGAGGAAAAAAATCGGCATCGTACTCCCATTAACCCAAGACTATAAATTCTGTGCTCACAATTCATGCAAAAATGTTGTTTTTCTCGAAACTGATGAAAAAAAAAAGTCAAAACTGACTTTGCGCGAAAAATTAAGACGATGGCACGTGTTTACGCCTCGTTCGAGCTAAACAAACCATGTCACTGCAAAATAAACCATTATTTCACTGTCGTTAATCGGAGACGATCGATTTTCGTTTGAAAATTGACGAAAAAACGTCATTTTCCAGTGAAAATCATGGTAATGGGCCAAAAATCATTACTCGGCGAGGGATTGAGATGAAGGCATGTAATTAGGCTTAAATTTAGCTAGACAGAGTATATTTTGAGGAAAAAAAATCGGCATCGTACTCCCATTAACCCAAGACTATAAATTCTGTGCTCACAATTCATGCAAAAATGTTGTTTTTCTCGAAACTGATAAAAAAAAGTCAAAACTGACTTTGCGCGAAAAATTAAGACGATGGCACGTGTTTACGCCTCGTTCGAGCTAAACAAACCATGTCACTGCAAAATAAACCATTATTTCACTGTCGTTAATCGGAGACGATCGATTTTCGTTTGAAAATTGACGAAAAAACGTCATTTTCCAGTGAAAATCATGGTAATGGGCCAAAAATCATTACTCGGCGAGGGATTGAGATGAAGGCATGTAATTAGGCTTAAATTTAGCTAGACAGAGTATATTTTGAGGAAAAAAATCGGCATCGTACTCCCATTAACCCAAGACTATAAATTCTGTG